>CM059797.1:28612036-28619536 GCA_030435695.1 Brachymystax lenok tsinlingensis | reverse complement strand
CCTCCTCCCAGTGTGTGTGTGTGTGTGTGTCTTTCATGTACATCAGGCACTCATCTGGACCCCTGGGGGGAGAGTGGGAAACGTTGAGAGAAAAGAGGGGGAGGACAAAGAGTGAAGAAAGAGAGGAGAAAAGGACAATCCCTTCTCCACTAACTGCAAAATAATGGTGTGTTAAAACTCAAACTCCCATCCATCCTTTTTAGTGCAAAAAGCAAACCAGAACCATCAGACAACGTTATGGCAACATTCCACCAATGTTGTTTGGCTGCTCTAAAGCATCCCACAAAAGGGTCATATGCCGAACAGATGTGCTGTGGATTCCTTGGTGAGGATAAGCATACGGGATCTGGTGTTGGCTGGCTGTGCTTATTGCCCTCTACACCCTGATCTCAGATGAATGGAGGTATTCCTCTCTCGGCTACACAACTCAGAGACACTACAGCCCAGATATCTAACCACACAGTCACGTCTTATTCTCCTCAACTCTCTCTCTACCCCCCCAGCCTCTCTCTGGGGTTCGGTCTCTTCTTTCTTCTGTACTTTCTCTCTCTTCTTCCCTCTCTCCATTTCTCCCCTTGCGCTCTCTCTTTCTCTCCCCTTCTCATTCTCCCTCACTCCCTCCTTCTCTCTAGTGTAATTGAGCTCCTATCTTCTTCTCTGTTAGCTGTGATTGGTTCTGACAGGCAGACAGCAGCTCTGGCTGTGTTAATTGTTCTGCTTATTTTGTTCTGTCTCCCTTCGACTATTTTCACTTCAGCATTCCACGCCAAGCGAAACGGACTCCAACGCATTGACACACACACACACACACACACACACACACATGCGCGCATGCGCAAGAGCACAGACACACACACACACACAAACACACACGCTCTCTGCATGGATCTTACTTAACACATCATTTGAAGAGTCAGGGATTAAAACAACAATTGTTTCAAACAACAAGGAGCCAATCCAATCCCAGCAGCTGAGAGTCAGACTGACAGAGGAGTCTAATGCTACAACCACAGTAGACATCTCACTCAGCAGCCCACACACATCTCACTCAGCAGCCCACACACATCTCACACTCAGCAGCCCACACACATCTCACTCAGCAGCCCACACACATCTCACTCAGCAGCCCACACACATCTCACTCAGCAGCCCACACACACATCACACTCAGCAGCCCACACACATCTCACTCAGCAGCCCACACACATCTCACTCAGCAGCCCACACACACATCTCACTCAGCAGCCCACACACATCTCACTCAGCAGCCCACACACATCTCACTCAGCAGCCCACACACATCTCACTCAGCAGCCCACACACACATCTCACTCAGCAGCCCACACACACATCACACTCAGCAGCCCACACACATCTCACTCAGCAGCCCACACACATCTCACTCAGCAGCCCACACACATCTCCCTCAGCAGCCCACACACACATCTCACTCAGCAGCCCACACACACATCACACTCAGCAGCCCACACACACATCTCACTCAGCAGCCCACACACATCTCACTCAGCAGCCCACACACACATCACACTCAGCAGCCCACACACACATCTCACTCAGCAGCCCACACACACATCACACTCAGCAGCCCACACACACATCTCACTCAGCAGCCCACACACATCACACTCAGCAGCCCACACACAACACACTCAGCAGCCCACACACAGGTGGGCCAGTGTGACATCACTGTGGAGGTGGGCCAGTGTGACATCACTGTGTATCTAATCCAGGAATCAGTTGGTAATGTGCTGAAAATCATTTGTCCCTGTTTCCACCAGATCTCTGCTCTTTCCAGTCTAAACAGCAGTGAGGAGAAGCATTAACACTCAGACATGTTCTGGAGTCACACTGATCTGAATGGAAAACACTTCAGCATGATTTTCTACACTATCCTTCTACACTATCCTTCTACACTATCCTTCTACACTATCCTTCTACACTATCCTTCTACATTATCCTTCTACATTATCCTTCTACATTATCCTTCTACATTATCCTTCTACACTATCATTCTACATTATCCTTCTACATTATCCTTCTATACTATCCTTCTACATTATCCTTCTACATTATCCTTCTACACTATCCTTCTACACTATCCTTCTACACTATCCTTCTACACTATCCTTCTACATTATCCTTCTACACTATCCTTCTACACTATCCTTCTACATTATCCTTCTACACTATCCTTCTACACTATCCTTCTACATTATCCTTCTACACTATCCTTCTACATTATCCTTCTACACTATCCTTCTACATTATCCTTCTACACTATCCTTCTACATTATCCTTCTACACTATCCTTCTACACTATCCTTCTACACTATCCTTCTACATTATCCTTCTCTTTGCAGTTCTATGCTAGTTTATTGTGCAGTGATGTCAATGGTTGATGGTACGTCCTTAGAGTCTTTGAAGATGTTATACCACTTGGTTGTGTGTTAGTTTTGGCGGTGGGTTCTTCTCTGAAGGGTTGGATGGAGAAGCTCAGGGTGGTATGTTAAGTGTGTGTGCGTGAGAGAGAGAGAGTGTGTGCTCGTGTGTGTGTTTTGGGTCATCTGCAGCCTGAGGCAGGGGTCTGTGTTTTGGGGTCACTGTGAGGGTCCAGGATGGAATTACCTGTCTGCCCCCCTTCCCCCCAGGCCCTGTCTCACTCAGACACCATTATCCCCATCTGTAACTTCCCCAGCTTCAACAACCTGCAGCCCTGCTGACTGCTGTGCTGAGGAGGATCAACCAAACCTCTGATGGTGTTTCCATATTCTCAGAATGGGGCACAGAAGAGTTCATTAAAATGTGAAATTAAAGCTCTCCCCGCCAGGGATTTGAACTGGATCTCACATTGGTTAGGTCTGCACTCTCATCATTCTCCTTTGTGTGTTAGTGTGTGTGTGTGTGTGTGTTGTCGGTCCAGCCAGGTCCTGGGAATCCCCCCAAGACGTATCTGCTCCTGTTTGGGGGAGGAGTCTGTGCGTCTGTTACTGCTTCCTGTTTCTTCCTTCTCTATTGTTAACCAATCCAGTGTTCTCTCGGTTGGTTAAGGTATTGAGGTGTGTTTGGAGTCTGTGGGGCAGCTTTAGGTATGACTGATGTGTTGTGAGTGGTGCTGAGGGACACCTGAGAAAGGTCTAGGATCAGATGGACATCACTCCATCAGACTAGAGTTACAGAGAGGGAGGGTGGGAGAGAGGCAGTAGTGGGGGGCAGCAATCTGTGTGTGTCAGGTAAGAATGTAAGTGTCTGCAGGTAGACACACTAGTGTAATTAGGAACACACCAAACAGTGAGACGGGTCGGGATGGGTAATGTCAGGTTTCTCACTTGGAAATAGGTGATTTTTCAAGTCTGTGTTTGTCAAACCTTTAGTACACAAGACCCAGCAGAGTCCAAGCCCATGTTCCAAATACTTGTTACTCGCTCCTTCAGAGGATCAGCTTGTGAATTTTCCCACTCTCCTCTTTTCTTCTCCCCTCCATCTCTTACCCCCTCCATCTCTTACCCCTCTCCCCTCCATCTCTTACCCCTCTCCCCCTCCATCTCTTACCCTCTCCCCTCCATCTCTTACCCCCTCCATCTCTTACCCCTCTCCCCCTCCATCTCACTCCCTCTCCCCTCCATCTCACTCCCTCTCCCCTCCATCTCTTACCCTCTCCCCTACATCTTTTACCCTCTCCCTCCATCTCTTACCCCTCTCCTCCATCTTTTACCCCCTCTCCCTCTTACCTCTCTCCCTCTCCATCTCACTCCCTCTCCCCTCCATCTTTACCCTCTCCTCCATCTTTTACCCTCTCCCTCCATCTCTTACCCCTCTCCCCTCCATCTCTTACCCTCTCCCTCCATCTCTTACCCTCTCCCTCCATCTCACTCCCTCCATCTCTTACCCTCTCCCTCCATCTCTTACCCTAACCCCTCCATCTCTTACCCTCTCCTCCATCTCTTACCCCTCTCCCCCTCCATCTCAGCCCCTCCATCTCTTACCCTCTCCCTCCATCTCTTACCCTCTCCCTCCATCTCTTACCCTCTCCCTCCATCTCTTACCCTCTCCCCTCCATCTCTTACCCCTCTCCCCCTCCATCTCTTACCCTCTCCCCTCCATCTCACTCTCTCCCCTCCATCTCACCCTCTCTCCCCTCCATCTCGTACCCCTCTCCCCTCCATCTCTTACCCCCTCTCCTCCATCTCTTACCCTCTCCCTCCATCTCTTACCCTCTCCCCTCCATCTCTTACCCTCTCCCCTCCATCTCTTACCCCTCTCCCAATCCATCTCTTACCCTCTCCCCTCCATCTCTTACCCTCTCCCCTCCATCTCTTACCCTCTCCCCTCCATCTCTTACCCTCTCCCCTCCATCTCTTACCCTCTCCCCCTCCATCTCTAACCCTCTCCCCCTCCATCTCAAACCCCCTCTCCCCTCCATTTCTTAACCCCTCTCCCCTGTGTTTGTGATGTGTGTGTGTGTGTGTGTGTGTATGTGTGTGTGTGTGTGTGTGTGTGTGGACTTGTTTGGGTCTCTGGTATTATGACAACACGTGACATGCACAGGGAGGGAGAGGAGGAGAGGAGGAGAGGGGGTTGGGGCAAATTAAATACTTAATGGCTCTTGCTCTGTTTAGAGGCACCTGTCATTGGTCTGTGAGGAAGAACAGACCAGAGAGAGAGAGAGGGAGAGAGATCGAGAGAGAGCGAGAGAGAGAGAGAGAGAGAGAGAGAGAGAGAGAGAGAGAGAGAGAGAGAGAGAGAGAGAGAGAGACAGAGACACACAGACACACAGACACACACAGACACACACAGACACACAGACACACACACACACACACAGCAACAGAGACATCAAGAGAGACAAGTAGAATTATGAAAGCTCTGAAAGCTTTGATTTTCTGTCTCTCTCCACCTCTCTCTTTCTCTGGTAGTTGAGTGTGTGTGCTGTGATATTCAGAGTGACACAGGCCCATTCAGACACACAGACACCTGAACCTGAGGAGACGGATTAAGACCACCATTCCCCCTGCCTGCTTCCTACCAACTACACCCCCCTTCCTGCCTCCTACCAACTACACCCCCCTTCCTGCCTCCTACCAACTACACCCCCCTTCCTGCTTCCCTACCAACTACACCCCCCTTCCTGCCTCCTACCAACTACACCCCCCTTCCTGCTTCCTACCAACTACACCCCCCTTCCTGCCTCCTACCAACTACACCCCCCTTCCTGCTTCCTACCAACTACACCCCCCTTCCTGCCTCCTACCAACTACACCCGCCTTCCTGCTTCCTACCAACTACACCCCCCTTCCTGCCTCCTACCAACTACACCCCCTTCCTGCTTCCTACCAACTACACCCCCTTCCTGCCTCCTACCAACTACACCCCCTTCCTGCTTCCTACCAACTACACCCCCTTCCTGCCTCCTACCAACTACACCCCCTTCCTGCCTCCTACCAACTACACCCCCCTTCCTGCCTCCCTACCAACTACACCCCCTTCCTGCTTCCTACCAACTACACCCCCTTCCTGCCTCCTACCAACTACACCCCTTCCTGCTTCCTACCAACTACACCCCCTTCCTGCTTCCTCACCAACTACACCCCCTGCCTGCCTCCTACCAACTACACCCCCTTCCTGCCTCCTACCAACTACACCCTCCTTCCTGCTTCCTACCAACTACACCCCCTTCCTGCCTCCTACCAACTACACCCCCTTCCTGCCTCCTACCAACTACACCCCCTTCCTGCTTCCTACCAACTACACCCCCTTCCTGCTTCCTACCAACTACACCCCCTTCCTGCCTCCTACCAACTACACCCCCTTCCTGCCTCCTACCAACTACACCCTCCTTCCTGCTTCCTACCAACTACACCCCCTTCCTGCCTCCTACCAACTACACCCCCCTTCCTGCCTCCTACCAACTACACCCTCCTTCCTGCTTCCTACCAACTACACCCCCCTTCCTGCCTCCTTCATTCATCTCTCTCTCCTCTCTTACCCCACCCTCCCTCTCTCCCTCCATCCCTCCTTCCCTAGCACTCTTTCTTTTAAATCATTCCTGGGGCTTATTCGGCAATGTCTAAAGTTGCAGATAGAAAAGTAACCTATAGAATTGACTATTTGACACTACTAAGTCCTGTTTGTTTCAGACAATACATTTCTTTATGAATGCTGTGTAGCTGACTTGGCCTCTCAGATACAGCTGTAGTTCAGTGATCTGCTGTTGCTCTCTTCCTGCTCTTCCTCTGTGAGGGAAATGAGGCTGTTTATGGGACACGTTCAATTTCATAACCCCCTGTCGCACTGACCCAGGCCTTATTAACCATGGCACCCTCAGTGGACTCACACACACACACACACACACACACACACACACACACACACACACACACACACACACACACACACACACACACACACACGCGCGCGCACACACACACAGATGCATGCATGCACACATTCAGACAAACACACACACACCTGCTGCTATGAGTCCTATAAGAGAAGGAAGTGTGCTTGCATTCTGCTCCACAATAAAACCTTCTCTTTTAGCATGTGAATATATCACACATTCATTAGCCCCACTCCAAAATCACTATCCCCATTCCCACATCCGCTATTCCCATTTCCATGGTGACGGCTGGGCTCTGTCTGGAGGTTCCTGAGAAATATGGATCCCAGAAAGGATTGGGTTCCCCGGCTTTCTGAAGGGAGGGAGAACAGGGAAGGAGAGTGTGATGGAGAGAAGCATTAGAGCCGAGTTACAGCACCTCCACAGGTAACTGAAGTAATACACACTTATAGACTTGTCGACTATTTCTGACTGGTGAAGTTTGGGGAGCAGGGGTTTTCAATGCTGCTACGCCACAGGGCCAGTAGGGCCATAGGTTTCAGGTGTGTCGTGTGTTCTGGTACCCGCAGGATATCCTGTGTCCTCCACATGTCTGGGTCAATTACCACACACACCTGACAGATGCCCCACTATCAGACTGCAACAACTGTCTGTCTGTCTGTCTGTCTGTCTGTCTGTCTGTCTGTCGCGCTTCTCTTTTCCCTTTCCCCTTCATTTTCTTCCATTCTCACTCTCCTCTCTCTCCCTCTCTCTCTCTCCCCCACCACTCTCCTCTCTCTCTCCCCACCACTCTCACTCTCTCTCTCTCTCTCCCACCACTCTCACTCCTCTCTCTCTCTCCCCACCACTCTCCTCTCTCTCTCTCTCCTCCCCTCTCTCTCTCCCCACCACTCTCCTCTCTCTCTCTCCCCACCACTCTCTCTCTCTCTCCCACCACTCTCTCTCTCTCTCTCCCACCACTCTCACTCTCTCTCTCTCTCCTCTCTCTCTCTCTCTCCCCACCACTCTCCTCTCTCTCTCTCTCTCTCTCTCCCCCCACCACTCTCCTCTCTCTCCCTCTCTCTCTCTCCCCCCACCACTCTCCTCTCTCTCCCTCTCTCTCTCCCCCCACCACTCTCCTCTCTCTCTCTCCCTCTCTCTCT
>CM059797.1:28504536-28607036 GCA_030435695.1 Brachymystax lenok tsinlingensis | reverse complement strand
CAACCCCGTCTGACATAGTCTGCCCCTCCCAGACACACAACCACAACCCCCGTCTGACATAGTCTGCCCCTCCCAGACACACAACCACAACCCCCGTCTGACATAGTCTGCCCCTCCCAGACACACAACCACAACCCCCGTCTGACATAGTCTGCCCCTCCCAGACACACAACCACAACCCCCGTCTGACATAGTCTGCCCCTCCCAGACACACAACCATAACCCTGCCTGACATAGTCTGCCCCTCCCAGACACACAACCACAACCCCTGCCTGACATAGTCTGCCCCTCCCAGACACACAACCATAACCCCTGGCCTGGACATAGTCTGCCCTCCCAGACACACAACCACAACCCCCGTCTGACATAGTCTGCCCCTCCCAGACACACAACCACAACCCCCGTCTGACATAGTCTGCCCTCCCAGACACACAACCATAACCCCCGTCTGACATAGTCTGCCCTCCCAGACACACAACCATAACCCCGGCTGACATAGTCTGCCCTCCCAGACACACAACCACAACCCCCGTCTGACATAGTCTGCCCTCCCAGACACACAACCATAACCCCCGTCTGACATAGTCTGCCCCTCCCAGACACACAACCATAACCCCGTCTGACATAGTCTGCCCTCCCAGACACACAACCATAACCCCCGTCTGACATAGTCTGCCCTCCCAGACACACAACCACAACCCCCGTCTGACATAGTCTGCCCTCCCAGACACACAACCATAACCCCCGTCTGACATAGTCTGCCCTCCCAGACACACAACCACAACCCCCGTCTGACATAGTCTGCCCTCCCAGACACACAACCATAACCCCCGTCTGACATAGTCTGCCCCTCCCAGACACACAACCATAACCCCGTCTGACATAGTCTGCCCTCCCAGACACACAACCATAACCCCCGTCTGACATAGTCTGCCCTCCCAGACACACAACCACAACCCTGCCTGACATAGTCTGCCCTCCCAGACACACAACCACAACCCTGCCTGACATAGTCTGCCCCTCCCAGACACACAACCACAACCCTGCCTGACATAGTCTGCCCTCCCAGACACACAACCATAACCCCCTTCGTCTGACATAGTCTGCCCTCCCAGACACACAACCACAACCCCCGTCTGACATAGTCTGCCCCTCCCAGACACACAACCATAACCCCCGTCTGACATAGTCTGCCCTCCCAGACACACAACCATAACCCCCGTCTGACATAGTCTGCCCTCCCAGACACACAACCACAACCCCGTCTGACATAGTCTGCCCCTCCCAGACACACAACCATAACCCCCGTCTGACATAGTCTGCCCCTCCCAGACACACAACCATAACCCCGTCTGACATAGTCTGCCCTCCCAGACACACTCACTACAATACACTGAGTGTACAAAACATTAGGAACACCTGCTTTTTCCATGACAGACTGGTGAATCACCAGGTGAATCCAGGTGAAAGTTATGATCCCTTATTGATGTCACTTGTTAAATCCACTTCAGTCAGTGTAGACGAAGATGTGTAGATGCTGTTCTGAGGGCAAAAGGGGTGCAACTGAATATTAGGAAGGTGTTCTTAATGTTTTGTTCAGTCAGTGTATACTCTCCTAGTCCTCCACTCTGTCTCTTGCTCCTCTCTACAGTCAGCCCTTGCTGTGTTTATTATTATTACCATGTTTTATTACACGTCCTCCAGTTCCCCAGAGTTTCCCTTAATAGGTGATCCCTGTAGCAGACAGCCTGTCAGGGGTAATATGAGTTAGAGGATAGGGGCGCCCACACACACACACTATTGCACACACACGCGCACACATGCACGTTCACACACACACACATACACACCCAAGCACATGCATGCACACACAGGAGGGATTTGGGGTTCACACCAGTTTCCCTGAAGCCAGAATCCAGGGGCCAGATTCTTCCGCCATTGTTTCCTTAACTATAGACTTATGAAGAAAGTTAAGCAAAGTTGCTATTCCTCAAAAAAGGTTATTGGAAATTTCTTATGAAGAAAAAATGTGATTATTGAAAATAAGGTTATTGGAAATGTTCTTAATTCCAAGATAGCGAAACCCTTGTCTTAAAGCAGCGAGAGAAAAAGCTAATGAAAGCAATTGACCGTGTTTAATTCACTCACAAACTTCCTCTGAAAGTTTCAGTATTGATTATTTTAAACCCAAGAACATTTATAACAATAATCTGAGTAGAAAATATGCTAACATGATTGCCATTCCCAGCTAGATAGCTAACTAAATCGATTGTCAAGCAACACATTTTTTAAAATTTTCGCCTAAAATGACATACCCAAATCTAACTGCCTGTAGCTCAGGACCTGAAGCAAGGATATGCATATTCTTGATACCATTTGAAAGGAAACACTTTGAAATTTGTGGAAATGTGAAATTAATTAATGTAGGAGAATATAACACATTATATCTGGTAAAAGATAATACAAAGAGAAAACTTTTTTTTAAACATTTTTTCATCATCTTTGAAATGCAAGAGAAAGGCCACAATGTATTATTCCAGTGTAGGTGCTATTTCGACTTTGGCCACTAGATGGCAGCAGTGTAAGTGCAACGTTTTAGTGTGATCCAATGAACCATTTCATTTATTTTCAAAATGTAGTACCAAGTCTGCCCAAATGTGCCTAATTGGTTTATTAATACATTTTCAAGTTTGTAAATGTGCACTCTCCTCAAACAATAGCATGGTATTCTTTCACTGTAATAGCTACTGTAAATTGGACAGTGCAGCTAGATTAACACGTATTTGAGCTTTCTGCCCATATCAGATATGTCTATGTCCTAGGAAATGTTCTTGTTACTTACAACCTCATGCTAATCACATTAGCACAACCGTCCCGTGGGGGGGGGGGGTCACCAGGCCCGTAGAGGTTAAGAAGATTCGTAAGAAGATATTTGAGAAATTCCTAAGAAAATCATGAAATCTTAAGATATTGTTGAGGAATTGAACTTCATCTTTTTTTTCTTAAGAAGCTTCTTAAGTTTTTGCGTAAGAAGTGTTTTGTGAATCTCGGCCCACAACCTAATCGAAGAATCCTGTTCTGTTCTTTTCAGGCCTGTTCTAAAGAAACCTGTTATGTGATGAACTAAAAGTCTTAAAGTATACTGCCCCTACTGCAGGTGGCCAGTACATCACCCTCTGTCCTTTGTCTCCCAACCCCAGATGACCAATCTTCTGCTTGTCTGATCAAACAGTTTGTTGAGTGTGTTGTTGAGGTGAAACAGAGACAGTTTGTCCTCTCCTCCCTCTATGGCTGTCTCCAGGTCGCTCTCCTCCAGTGCTCAGCATCAGAGAGAGTGAGAGAAGAAGAGAAGAGACGAAGTGAGAGGAGGGAACATCACACCCTCACAGTTCATAGCATCTAATTAGATCTACTCTCTTACAACATCTAAAGAACAAGTTTATAACCACACTCTATCTCTCTCTCACACACACATACACACACACACACCACACACACACACACACACACACACACACACACACACACACACACACACACACACACACACACACACACACACACACACACACACACACACACACACACACACACACACACACACACTTAGGCTTCAGGGTTGTACAAGAGAAAATGTGTCTCCCCTCACGTCTGACCCCGTGCCCCGTACAAATCCTGAATTAATTAAAGAGGGAAATCCCAATGGCCCCCTCTCACACACACACACACACACACACATATATACAGGGAGATTGTGTGTCTATCCTCCTCCTGTAGTAGTAGAGGATTAGTGGAGCTTGTTCAATGACGGGAGTGTTTCCAGAGAGCCACTGTGGGAGCAGCTGGGGTCTGGGACAGCTCATACATCTACCTGCAAGGAACACTACTGACACCTGTCTAGCTGTCTATAGGGAATACTACTGACACCTGTCTAGCTGTCTATAGGGAACACTACTGACACCTGTCTAGCTGTCTATAGGGAACACTACTGACACCTGTCTAGCTGTCTATAGGGAACACTACTGACACCTGTCTACCTGTCTATAGGGAACACTACTGACACCTGTCTACCTGTCTATAGGGAACACTACTGACACCTGTCTACCTGTCTATAGGGAACACTACTGACACCTGTCTACCTGTCTATAGGGAACACTACTGACACCTGTCTAGCTGTCTGCAGGGAACAAAGCAGACACCTGTCTAGCTGTCTGCAGGGAACACTACAGACACCTGTCTAGCTGTCTATAGGGAACACTACAGACACCTGTCTACCTGTCTATAGGGAACACTACTGACACCTGTCTAGCTGTCTATAGGTAACACTACAGACACCTGTCTACCTGTCTATAGGGAACACTACTGACACCTGTCTACCTGTCTATAGGGAACACTACTGACACCTGTCTAGCTGTCTATAGGGAACACTACTGACACCTGTCTACCTGTCTATAGGGAACACTACTGACACCTGTCTACCTGTCTATAGGGAACACTACTGACACCTGTCTAACTGTCTATAGGGAACACTACTGACACCTGTCTACCTGTCTATAGGGAACACTACTGACACCTGTCTACCTGCAAGGAACACTACTGACACCTGTCTAGCTGTCTATAGGGAACACTACTGACACCTGTCTACCTGTCTATAGGGAACACTACTGACACCTGTCTACCTGTCTATAGGGAACACTACTGACACCTGTCTAGCTGTCTGTGTTCCCTTTCAGCAGGACAATAACCTAACACACAAGGCCAAATATACCCTGGAGTTGAGTTTCAAGACGACATTGAATGTTTGACTGAAATTGGCTTGAAAATCTATGGCAAGATTTAAAATGGCTGTCTAGCAATGATCAACAAGCAACTGGACAGAGCTGGAAGAATGTTGTACAATCCAGGCATGCAAAGCTGTTAGAGACTTACCCAGAAAGACTCACAGCTGTAATCACTGCCAAAGGTTTATTGACTCAGGGGTGTGAATACTTATGTAAATTAGATTTCTAAAAACACGTTTTCACTTTGTCATTAAGGGTGTTGTGTGTAGATGGGTGAGATTTTATGTATTTATTTAATCCATGTTGAATTCAGGCCGTAACACAACAACATGTGGAATAAGTCAAGGGGTATGAATGCTTTCTGAAGGCCCTGTACCATTAACCTGTACATTCATCTCCACACTGTATATTAAGAGGTAAACCAGCAAACTCCAGACCCTCAATTGCCCACACTGAGTATAGGTGTAATGCAATAAGGAAGTTGGTTAACGAAAAATATGTTACTTATTTCATGGTATTTCCCTGCTGAGTCAGCCATGTCTGTGTGTGTGTGTGCCTGCATGTGTGTGTTCATGTGTGTGTGCCTGCATGTGTGTGTTCATGTGTGTGTGCCTGCATGTGTGTGTACCTGCATGTGTGTGTTCATGTGTGTGTGCCTGCATGTGTGTGTTCATGTGTGTGTGCCTGCATGTGTGTGTTCATGTGTGTGTGCCTGCATGTGTGTGTACCTGCATGTGTGTGTTCATGTGTGTGTGCCTGCATGTGTGTGTGCCTGCATGTGTGTGTGTTCATGTGTTTGTGCCTGCATGTGTGTGCCTGCATGTGTGTGTGTTCATGTGTGTGTGCCTGCATGTGTGTGTGTTCCGGTGTTTGTGCCTGCATGTGTGTGTTCATGTGTGTGTGCCTGCATGTGTGTGTGCCTGCATGTGTGTGTCTGCATGTGTGTGTTCATGTGTGTGTGCATGCATGTGTGTGTTCATGTGTGTGTGCCTGCATGTGTGTGTGCCTGCATGTGTGTGTGTTCATGTGTGTGTGCCTGCATGTGTGTGTTCATGTGTGTCTGCATGTGTGTGTGTTCATGTGTGTCTGCCTGCATGTGTGTGTGCCTGCATGTGTGTGTGCCTGCATGTGTGTGTACCTGCATGTGTGTGTTCATGTGTGTGTGCCTGCATGTGTGTGTTCATGTGTGTCTGCATGTGTGTGTGTTCATGTGTGTCTGCTTGCATGTGTGTGTGCCTGCATGTGTGTGTGCCTGCATGTGTGTGTTCGTGTGTGTGTCTGCATGTGTGTGTTCATGTGTGTGTGTCTGCATGTGTGTGTTCATGTGTGTGTGTTCATGTGTGTGTGTGTTCATGTGTGTGTGCCTGCATGTGTGTGTTCATGTGTGTGTGTGTGTGTGGTATCTGATTCTCTGTTGTAATTCATCAGCTCTCAATGTGCAGCTTCCATTACAGAGCAAAAAGGCTCCTTCTTTAAGACTCGCACTCATGGGTGGCCAAGTCCCCATGCCCCCATGCCCCTAAGCTGTTCCCTAAGTCCCTAAGTCCCTAAGCCCCTAAGTCCCCTAAGTCCCCAAGCCCCCAAGTCCCCAAGTCCCCATGCCCCCAAGTCCCCAAGTCCCCATGCCCCCAAGCCCCCAAGTCCCCATGCCCCCAAGCCCCCAAGTCCCCATGCCCCCAAGTCCCCATGCCCCCAGTCCCCATGTCCCCATGCCCCAAAGTCCCCATGCCCCCAAGCCCCCAAGTCCCCAAGTCCCCAAGTCCCCATGCCCCCAAGTCCCCATGACCCCAAGTCCCCATGCCCCCAAGTCCCCAAGTCCCCATGCCCCCAAGTCCCCATGCCCCAAGTCCCCATGCCCCAAAGTCCCCAAGTCCCCATGCCCCCAAGTCCCCAAGTCCCCAAGTCCCCAAGCCCCCAAGTCCCCATGCCCCCAAGTCCCCAAGTCCCCATGTCCCCATGCCCCCATGCCCCCAAGTCCCCATGCCCCCAAGTCCCCATGCCCCCAAGTCCCCATGCCCCCAAGCCCCAGGTCCCTAAGCCCCAAGTCCCCAAGTCCCCATGCCCCCAAGTCCCCATGCCCCCAGGTCCCCAAGCCCCCATGCCCCCAAGTCCCCATGCCCCCAAGTCCCCATGCTCCCAAGTCCCCCAAGTCCCCATGCCCCCAAGTCCCCATGCTCCCAAGTCCCCATGCCCCCAAGTCCCCATGCCCCCAAGTCCCCATGCCCCATGCCATGTCCCATGCCCCCAAGTCCCCATGCCCCAAGTCCCCATGCCCCCAAGTCCCCATGCCCCCAAGTCCCCATGCTCCCAAGCCCCCAAGTCCCCATGCCCCCAGGTCCCCAAGCCCCCATGCCCCCAAGTCCCCATGCCCCCAAGTCCCCATGCTCCCAAGTCCCCATGCCCCCAAGTCCCCAAGCCCCCATGCCCCCAGGTCCCCAAGTCCCCATGCCCCCAAGTCCCCATGCCCCCAAGTCCCCATGCTCCCAAGTCCCCATGCCCCCAAGTCCCCATGCCCCCAAGCCCCCAGGTCCCCAAGCCCCCAAGTCCCCAAGTCCCCATGCCCCCAAGTCCCCATGCCCCAAGCCCCCATGCCCCCAGGCCCCCATGGGCCCCCATGTCCCCAAGTCCCCATGCCCCCAAGTCCCCATGCTCCCAAGTCCCCAAGTCCCCATGCCCCCAAGTCCCCATGCCCCCAAGTCCCCATGCTCCCAAGTCCCCAAGTCCCCATGCCCCCAAGTCCCCAAGTCCCCATGCCCCCAAGTCCCCATGCCCCAAGTCCCCATGCCCCCAAGTCCCCATGCTCCCAAGCCCCCAAGTCCCCATGCCCCCAGGCCCCCAAGTCCCCATGCCCCAAGTCCCCATGTCCCCATGCCCCAAGTCCCCAAGTCCCCATGCCCCCAAGTCCCCATGCCCCCAAGTCCCCATGCCCCCAAGTCCCCATGCCCCCAAGTCCCCATGCCCCCAAGTCCCCATGCCCCAAGTCCCCATGCCCCCAAGTCCCCATGCCCCCAAGTCCCCATGCCCCCAAGTCCCCAAGTCCATGCTCCCAAGTCCCCATGCCCCCAAGTCCCCATGCCCCCAAGTCCCCATGCTCCCAAGCCCCCAAGTCCCCATGCCCCCAAGTCCCCATGCCCCATGTCCCCATGCCCCCAAGTCCGCCCCCAAGTCCCCATGCCCCAAGTCCCCATGCCCCCAAGTCCCCATGCCCCCAAGTCCCCAAGTCCCCATGCCCCCAAGTCCCCAAGTCCCCAAGTCCCATGCCCCCAAGTCCCCATGCCCCCAAGTCCCCATGCCCCCAAGTCCCCATGCCCCCAAGTCCCCAAGTCCCCAAGCCCCAAGTCCCCATGCCCCCAAGTCCCCATGCTCCCAAGTCCCCATGCCCCCAAGTCCCCCAAGTCCCCATGCCCCCATGCCCCCAAGTCCCCATGCCCCCAAGTCCCCAAGTCCCCATGCCCCAAAGTCCCCAAGTCCCCATGCCCCCAAGTCTCCAAGTCCCCAAGTCCCCAAGCCCCCAAGTCCCCATGCCCCCAAGTCCCCAAGTCCCCATGCCCCCAAGTCCCCATGCCCCCAAGCCCCCAGGTCCCCAAGCCCCCAAGTCCCCAAGTCCCCATGCCCCCAGGTCCCCAAGCCCCATGCCCCCAAGTCCCCATGCCCCCAAGTCCCCATGCTCCCAAGTCCCCATGCCCCCAAGTCCCCATGCCCCCAGTCCCCATGCTCCCATGCCCCCAAGTCCCCATGCCCCAAGTCCCCATGCCCCCAAGTCCCCATGCTCCCAAGCCCCAAGTCCCCATGCCCCCAAGTCCCCATGCCCCCAAGCCCCAGGTCCCCAAGCCCCCAAGTCCCCAAGTCCCCATGCCCCCAAGCCCCCATGCCCCCAGGTCCCTAAGCCCCCATGCCCCCAAGTCCCCATTCCCCAAGTCCCCATGCTCCCAAGTCCCCAAGTCCCCATGCCCCCAAGTCCCCATGCTCCCATGCCCCCAAGTCCCCATGCCCCCAAGTCCCCATGCTCCCAAGCCCCCAAGTCCCCATGCCCCCAGGTCCCCAAGCCCCCATGCCCCCAAGTCCCCATGCTCCCAAGTCCCCATGCCCCCAAGTCCCCATGCTCCTATGCCCCAAGTCCCCATGCCCCAAGTCCCCATGTCCCCATGTCCCCATGCCCCCAAGTCCCCCAAGTCCCCATGTCCCCATGTCCCCAAGTCCCCAAGTCCCCATGCCCCCATGCCCCAGGTCCCCATGCCCCCATGCCCCCAAGTCCCCAAGCCCCCATGCCCCCAGGTCCCCAAGCCCCCAGGTCCCCAAGTCCCCATGTCCACCCAACCAGTGTGTGTGAGTGTCCACCCAACCAGCCCAGGAGGTAATTTACTCTAAAAACAGATCCTGCAACGCTCCCACACCATTATTAAAGACCAGCCCATTCTGGGCGAATCATGTGTTTGTGTGTGTGTGTGTGTGTGTATGTACGTGCGTTTGCGTGCACTTGCGTATGCCAAGAGAGAGACCATTGCCAGGCCCAGAGTCACAGTTGACTGGAGCGCCGGCAGAGGAGCGTGTGTGTACAGTAACCCAAGGTAATGGTGTGTGTTTCTGTGCGCGTGTGTGTACAGTGTGTCTACCTCCGTGCTCACGTGCACATGTGCATGCGTGCGTACCTATGTGTGTCAGACCACGTCACTGATACCTATGATGAGTGTGTCAGTGTACGGGCTCAGGGTTGACTTTGGACTGGATGAGAGTCAGTGATGTCTTGTTCTGTGTGGGTTGCTCAGCCAGAGCCTCCTCCCACTACAGGTCAGGCAGGAGGCCCATGGAGAACTCTGCGGTATCTCTACTCAAGATGTTCACTGCCAGGAACAATCCCAGAAATTAATCTGGTTTTTATGTTGAGGATGGAAATAGTGAGTGGGTGCTGAGCAACTATGCTTCTCATATCAAATCTCAAGGACGTTAAAGCAACATAGAAAACCAAGCAGGTCACCCGTGATACAAGTCAGTATTCAACGTCCATCAGGAGATGAGGTGGAAACCGGCCACTAGGGGCAACAGTGAGCCCGTGGGGTGTAATGGGCGTAAGCATCTACCTCTGGTTCCAAAGGCTGCGTGTTCGAATCCAGCGCTAGATTTTAGTTTTATGCTTTACCTTAACCAGTCCAAGGTGATGCCTGAACTGAACCTTTAAACACTTTGAGATTTGACTTTGGAACAACTTTGAAATTTTACTTTTGAGAAATATGGATGAACGTCTAATTCTGACGTTTTAAAATTGCATCATTATTTTATTCTCAATGGAAAATTGAGAGGGAAAAAGTAACATTTTAAACAAACTTAACAATAAGAAATACAATAAGTCAATCACTCAGTTTATAGCATGATATTGGTGACATAGGTTGATTGGGAAATAACCTGAATAAAACAATGCCTCTGGGGTGCGTCGTTGTTCATATTAGGTGAGAAGGACACACGATGAAATATGGTGCATAAATCATTACAATCTCTCTCTTAGCCCTTAACCTCCAAGTGCTTTTAAAGTGATGGTTTTAGTGGACTGTAATGAGTCAGTGTTTATATAGAGACTTACACAAACACTGTCAACTCTGCAGAGCGCTCAGTAATATGCTAGGAAATATCTGCCTGGCCATAGGAGACTCACTCACACACGCACACACACAGAGTAAGGGTGAAGGAAAAACAGCTGGGGTGACTGAGGCAGCGAGGCAGAGCAGCAAACGCTAGCCGAGCTACACTAACGTAACGTAGCGTGTTGCTAAAAGCTGTGTGCGTGTGTTAGCTTAGCGTGAGGCAGAGCGCTCTGTGGGCAGTGAACCCTAACGAGCAGGAAGACAGGCTTCAGATCAGTTACATTGCTAATATGTACCTGTCAGAGCTCCTAATTACAGCTACACACACACACACACACACACCTGTCAGAGCCCCTAATTTCCCCTACAAATGAGCAGCTGTGTATGTGTCCAGGGGGAACATGCTATGCTAACTAGCTCTCAGAGCAAAGCACAGCTGAACAGAGCAGAACAAGGCCTTGGGTCAGTTCAGCCACTGAGTTTATCAGTCTATCAGGGCTGTGCTTCTCTGTGACCCAGTTGTGTTTGTGGCTGGTGTGTGTGATGGAAGCCAGGCTGGCTCTAGTGCAGGTGTCTGGCTTCTCTCTGCCTCTCTCTAAACAGAGGGAATAGGAGCTGAACCAGGGCCAGTCTGTGCTCTGTCCCAGATAGCAGTCAGGTACGCCACTGCTCCATGGGCTTTTGGCTAATGAGGAGACTTTTTAGCTGATGCCGCATTATTTTGTGGTGTTTGGCTAGTGCATCAATATATGGAAGTGTTTGGGACTACTGCTTTGGTTACTGTTTGTTTGGCTCTTAGACCATAGATTGTATCAGAGACCCGAGCAGTAGGATATGATTTATGACCTGTGTTTTGAGGTAGTGTGTTGATAAAATGTAGCTACAGTGCAGTCAGGATTGCTGCAGTGTTACCAAGTCTTTCCCAGCGGATGACAGGTGGTTGCTGGGTCCTGGGTGGAGACTGGGTGGAGACTGGGTGGAGACTGGGTGGAGACTGGGTGGAGACTGTACTGCGGCCAGAAGGTAATTGTAATGCACCGGGCAGCAGTGGCTAACTGTTCAGGAGGCTGGGATGCCAAATGTAAAACAGCTGGTAACAATCAGATGCCTGCATGGGGGGAACACCCCCTACACGCTCCTAATAACATGCTCATTCAGCAGACGTTACACAGACATTTCATTTCTGTGGCCCATGCGGAACTCAAACCCATAACCCTAGTGTTGTAAGGATTATCCTCCAACCATCTAAGCTATTGGAACCATGGACTGGTTCAGAATCAGCACAACAGATAAAAGTTGCCCTTAAACACTGTTCCAGGCAGATCCTGCGCCAGAACAAATCAGTTGGAGGGGCATTTGATCTCCATAGGCGGGACGTTTTTTCACGAGACCTCCTACAGTGAGGGAAGAAAGTATTTGATCCCCTGCTGATTTTGTACGTTTGCCCACTGACAAAGAAAAGATCAGTCTATCATTTTAATGATAGGTTTATTTGAACAGTGAGAGACAGAATAACAAAAGAAAAATCCAGAAAAACGCATGTGAAAAATGTTATAAATTGATTTGCATTTTAATGAGGGAAAAAGTATTTGACCCCTCTGCAAAACATGAATTAGTACTTGGTGGCAAAACCCTTGTTGGCAATCACAGAGGTCAGACATTTCTTGTAGTTGGCCACCAGGTTTGCACACATCTCAGGAGGGATTTTGTCCCACTCCTCTTTGCAGATCTTCTCCAAGTCATTATTTAGTGGTATTTAGTCAGCTCCCTCCACAGATTTTCTATAGGATTAAGGTCTGGAGACTGGCTAGGCCACTCCAGGACCTTAATGTGCTTCTTCTTGAGCCACTCCTTTGTTGCCTTGGCCATGTGTTTTGGGTCATTGTCATGCTGGAATACCCATCCACGACCCATTTTCAATGCCCTGGCTGAGGGAAGGTTCTCACCCAAGATTTGACGGTACATGGCCCCGCTCCATCGCCCCTTTGATGCGGTGGAGTTGTCTCTGTCCCTTAGCAGAAAAACACCCCCAAAGCATAATGTTTCCACCTCCATGTTTGGCGGTGGGGATGGTGTTCTTGGGGTCATAGGCAGCATTCCTCCTCCTCCAAACACGGCAAGTTGAGTTGATGCCAAAGAGCTCCATTTTGGTCTCATCTGACCACAACACTTTCACCCAGTTGTCCTCTGAATCATTCAGATGTTCATTGGCAAACTTCAGACGGGCATGTATATGTGCTTTCTTGAGCAGGGGGACCTTGCGGGCGCTTCACGGCGTAATGTGTTACCAATTGTTTTCTTGGTGACTATGGTCCCAGCTGCTTTGAGATCATTGACAAGATCCTCCCGTGTAGTTCTGGGCTGATTCCTCACCGTTCTCATGATCATTGCAACTCCACGAGGTGAGATTTTGCATGGAGCCCCAGGCCGAGGGAGATTGACAGTTCTTTTGTGTTTCTTCCATTTGCGAATAATCGCCCCAACTGTTGTCACCTTCTCACCAAGCTGCTTGGCGATGGTCTTGTAGCCCATTCCAGCCTTGTGTAGGTCTACAATCTTGTCCCTGACATCCTTGGAGAGCTCTTTGGTCTTGGCCATGGTGAAGAGTTTGGAATCTTATTGATTGATTGCTTCTGTGGACAGGTGTATTTTATACAGGTAGCAAGCTGAGATTAGGAGCACTCCCTTTAAGAGTGTGCTCCTAATCTCAGCTCATTACCTGTATAAAAGACACCTGAGAGTGTCACGTCCTGGCCATAGTTAGCCCTTTTTGGCTGCTTTATGTTTTGTTTTGGTCAGGACGTGATCAGGGGTTGTTTGTTCTATGTTGTGTATTTCTTTGTTAGTTTCGTTGATGGTTCCCAATTAGAGGCTGCTGAGTTTCGTTACCTCTAATTGGGACCATATTTAAGTTTGTTTTTTTTCCCCACTGAGTTCGTGGGTCATTATTTATATTTGAAGTTGTATTTGTGTGTGTGCCTGTGTTGAGCCACACCTGCATTGCGATCTTTATTTGTTTATTGTTTTATCAGTTACTTTATTTACGTAGTGTATGTACACTGGAACCCTCGCTGCATCTTGGTCTGCTCAATACGAAGATCGTGACAGGGAGCCAGAAATCTTGCTGATTGAGAGGGGATCAAATACTTATTGCCCTCATTAAAATGCAAATAAATGTATACATTTTTTCACGTGCGTTTTTCTGGATTTTTTTGTTGTTATTCTGTCTCTCACTGTTCAAATAAACCTACCATTAAAATTATAGACTGATAATTTCTTTGTCAGTGGGCAAACGTACAAAATCAGCAGGGGATCAAATACTTTTTTCCCTCACTGTATGTGTGCACGTAGTTAGGCAGTTCATGAGTTTCAAGTTCGGGGAAGCTTACAATTTTTCCTACCATTTCTACCGATCTGCCATTTCTAACCTCTGCCACATGGAAACACTGATACACTGTGATCCATTGGCGGCTAAAGAAATGAGAGCATAGAACTCAGAGATAACCTATAGGCCGATGCAGCAGTAGGCCTATAACTTCCATAGAACTCAGAGATAACCTATAGGCCGATGCAGCAGTAGGCCTATAACTTCCATAGAACTCCGAGATAACCTATAGGCCGATGCAGCAGTAGGCCTATAACTTCCATAGAACTCAGAGATAACCTATAGGCCGATGCAGCAGTAGGCCTATAACTTCCATAGAACTCAGAGATAACCTATAGGCCGATGCAGCAGTAGGCCTATAACTTCCATAGAACTCAGAGATAACCTGTAGGCCGATGCAGCAGTAGGCCTATAACTTCCATAGAACTCAGAGATAACCTATAGGCCGATGCAGCAGTAGGCCTATAACCATAGAACTCAGAGATAACCTATAGGCCGATGCAGCAGTAGGCCTATAACTTCCATAGAACTCAGAGATAACCTATAGGCCGATGCAGCAGTAGGCCTATAACTTCCATAGAACTCAGAGATAACCTATAGGCCGATGCAGCAGTAGGCCTATAACTTCCATAGAACTCAGAGATAACCTATAGGCCGATGCAGCAGTAGGCCTATAACTCCATAGAACTCAGAGATAACCTATAGGCCGATGCAGCAGTAGGCCTATAACTTCCATAGAACTCAGAGATAACCTATAGGCCGATGCAGCAGTAGGCCTATAACTTCCATAGAACTCAGAGATAACCTATAGGCCGATGCAGCAGTAGGCCTATAACTTCCATAGAACTCAGAGATAACCTGTAGGCCGATGCAGCAGTAGGCCTATAACTTCCATAGAACTCAGAGATAACCTATAGGCCGATGCAGCAGTAGGCCTATAACTTCCATAGAACTCAGAGATAACCTATAGGCCGATGCAGCAGTAGGCCTATAACTTCCATAATCAACAAAGTAAAATGCAAATGTCTAAAGCCAACAAATAAAAACAGTAAAAAAAATCCTAACAAAAATTCTGGTACTTTCAATCACATTTATCTCTCTTCTCCACCTGTCACGACTTCCGGTCCCTCTCCTTGTTCGGGCGGCTTTCGGCGGTCGACGTCACCGGTCTTCTAGCCATCGCCGATACACTTTTCATTTTCCATTTGTTTTGTCTTTGTTTTCCACTCACCTGGTTTTCATTCCCCAATTACTTGTTCATGTATTTAACCCTCTGGTTCCCCCATGCTTGTGTGCGTGATTGTTCATGTCAGTACCTTTCCGGCTGGTATTTTCGCCCATGGTTTATGATACCGTTATTTTGGGCACGTTGTATATTGTTTACTTTGTGCCGTCTTAGTAAACTACGTTGTTCACTCATCTCTGCTCTCCTGCGCCTGACTTTATGCACCAGCTACACACACCGGCCTGACACCACCTGTCTGCCTCCCTTTCTGTCTGTCTTGACTTGAGCTATTGCTAGTGAAGTTCAGCATTATATGAAATGATCACAGGGTCTGGCCCCAGCTGTTGCTAACGAATTTGCAACATTGTATCAACTAGCCTAGGCCCTCACTGCACCAGTGGGCTCGGACAGGAAGCTGTTGTTTATGACGTTTTCACTGGAGATATGGGATTATCAGAGCATAATATGTTTCTCTTTCACACCGAGGCTTGGTGATTATAGATTTTTCAAATACTGAGGAACTATCAATCGCAATTGATGTAAAAAAAAACAAGACTTTGTTGACATGTGTGAAGCAAAGAAAAACTTAGTGGTGTACGTGGTGAGGTAAGACAATCAGAAATAAGACATTGCCAAATTGACACTTTACTACATACATATGCATGTATTCTGGAGACATCATATCTTCACCACATCCCCATCCTGTTTGTCTTCATGCTACATTTCCAATTAAACTCTAGACATATTATCTTCACGCATACAATACCATTCAAAAGTTTGGGGTCACATAGAAATGTCCTTGTTTTTGATTTTTTGTCCATTAAAATAACATCAAATTGATCAGAAATACAGTGTAGACATTCTCAATGTTATAAATGACTATTGTAGCTTGAACGGCTGATTTGTTTATGGAATATCTACATGGGCGTACAGAGGCCCATTATCAGCAACCACCACTCCTGTGTTCCAGTGGCATGTTGTGTTAGCTAATCCAAGTTGATCATTTTAAAAGGCTAATTGATCATTAGAAAACCCTTTTGAAATTATGTTAGCACAGCTGAAAACTGTTGTTCTGATTAAAGAAGCAATTAAAACTGGCCTTCTTTAGACTAGTTGAGTATCTAGAGCATCAGCATTTGTGGGTTCGATCACAAAATCGCCAGAAACAAAGACCTCTTCTGAACCTCGTCAGTCTATTCTTGTTCTGAGAAATGAAGGCTATTCCATGCGTGAAATTGCAAAGAAACTGAAGATCTCGTACAACGCTGTGTACTACTCCTTTCACAGAACAGAGCAAACTGGCTCTAGCCAGAATAGAAAGAGGAGTGGGAGGCCACAACAACTGAGAGGACAAGTACATTAGAGTGTCTAGTTTGAGAAACAGACGCCAGTCCTCAACTGGCAGCTTCATTAAAAATAGTACCCGCCAACACCAGTCTCAACGCCAGTGAAGAGGCGACTCCGGGATGCTGGCCTTCTAGGCAGAGTTGCAAAGAAAAAGCCACCTCTCAGACTGGCCAATAAAAAGAAACGATTAAGATGGGCAAAAGATAACAGATACTGGACAGAGGAACTCCGCCTATAAGGCCAGCATCTCGGAGTAGATAATCCATAAACAAATCAGCCGTTACCAGCTACAATAGTCATTTACAACATTAACAATGTCTACCCTGTATTTCCGATCAATTTGATGTTATTTTAAATGGACAAAAAATGTGGTTTTCTTTCAAAACAAGGCCATTTCTAAGTGACCCCAAACTTCTGAACGTAGTGTATCTTAGACGCTTTTCACTGACAGCCGCAAGTCAATCAGCTAGAGCTATTCCCATCACCCAAACTGCAGGCTTCCCACACACTTGTGATCTGAAACAATCCACAGCAAAGGGATGTTTTAATAGTGTAATAATCCTCTGTGGCTCAGTCATGCTCCCTGGTGAAGTGTTTATAATGATTTTACTTAGACAGGGTTAATTATAGAATTTTGTCGAAACATCAATTAACTTTAGGGCAATCCAGCATCCTAACAGTGCACTGTGCACTGGCCAACTTTCCTTTCCAATAAGAAACCAGAGATCATTACATAATGAGGAGATGCTCATGTCTGCGCCCTAACAATGGGAGTCGTTGTCCCAAAGGCGGGAAGGCAGGTGACACGCTTAGGGCTGCATATTATTCCCATAGACACGGATCTGGCTTATACTGGACAAGTGGTGGTTTTAGCATGTAAATAAATCTTGGTGGGGCAAACGTATATATTTTTTTATGCATGCCAGCAAAGCCACTACACAGCCCAACACATCACTAAACAATACATACATTTTACCATAACGGTTACAGGGGCAATTAGGGTCTCTGACAGGTGTGTGTGTGTGTGTGTGTGTGTGTGTGTGTGTGTGTGTGTGTGTGTGTGTGTGTGTGTGTGTGTGTGTGTGTGTGTGTGT
This sequence comes from Brachymystax lenok tsinlingensis, assembly GCA_030435695.1. Taxonomy (NCBI): domain Eukaryota; kingdom Metazoa; phylum Chordata; class Actinopteri; order Salmoniformes; family Salmonidae; genus Brachymystax; species Brachymystax lenok. The sequence goes on along the minus strand of CM059797.1, from coordinate 28,589,628 downwards.
GTGTGTGTGTGTGTGTGTGTGTGTGTAGCTGTAATTAGGAGCTCTGACAAGTACATATTAGCAATGTAACTGATCTGTTTTCCTGCTTGTCAGGGTTCACGACCCAACAGAACAGCAGGCTAAGTTATGTTGGGAAAAGGGACCAAATTATTAGGGTGAGGCACATGGGCTACTAACAGCTTACTACACAACATACACTTAGTATTACTTTCTTAGCTACAGTATACATTTCTCCCTGGCATATTACATCATTTATGAAGCAGCATACAATACATTTATGGACTCACCTTGTTGTGCTGTTCTGACTTGAACAGGAAGGTGGCACAGGTCCTTCTTGTGGGAAAATGTTGTCAAAATCTGGCATTCTCTGGATTTACGCTGCTTTCAAGACAACTGGGAACTCTATGGCGTCAGTGATCGTCAGGTCGGAGCTCTAGAAAAAAGGCAGCGTTCACAACTTGGAATTTCGAGTTGCATGAGCGTTCAAAACCTATTTTCCCAGTCGGAGCTCGTGTCCAGTTGTCTTGAACTCACTGGAGTCTGAGATTTCCCAGTTCCGAGTTTCCAGTTGTTTTGAACGCAGCAGAAGTCGTACTGGATTGACAGCATGGCCAATATATTCAACCTTTTCTGGCCAATAGTGTTGCATGAGAATGTTTATCCTTTTAAGCTTTGAAAATATATTCTTGAACCCAGACTTGGACCACACACCCTCTCCACTGAATAGCAGGCTAGTGATTGCTTTGCAATGCTTGCAGTTAGCCACGGATTCCTTCCAAACCACTCATTGTTGAATTTGCAATTTCCAACTTGTTGTGTAATGTTTATGTCCAATGGCCGATGAGCACCGATACATTGTATCTATAATTTCTCTTCATATGACAAGGATGGAAAAAGGATTTGCCAGTAGATTGTCGACTTGATTCATGATGATGACTGCTAGCTAAGATTTTGAAAGTATGATGTTGACATGATCAGTCCAATCAAAGCTATGGTAGATATAACGTGATTTGATGTCATTTTATCTGTGGCCTTCTTGAATGAGCACTTCTAATGTAAAGCTATGGCAGCATCCAAGGGGCTTGAATTTTCTAGCTCTCCCTGTAGATTATGCGGTGACGTAGTGTTCCCATGAGTGAGAGAACACTGAGCCAATCACAGCGCAACTAGAGAACATTACCAAACCCTACGCTCTCTATTTTCTGCTGGCTGCCCCTCCACAACAGAAAGCGCTGAGCTTGGCTGAAACACCTGCATTTTGGAGCTGCCTTAGTCAAAGAAGCAAAAAAGAGACCAAGTTTATATGCGGCTTTATTAACTCTGTTATTATTTGTTTTAAATTGACATGTGACATGTATTAATGCCAAAATAATATGCAAAGCAGGCAATAAAAAAAAGTTGATATATTTTTGGGCTAAACAGGTAGGGCCCAAAACCACCTGCCCTGAGTGACAGGTCGCCACTGTTATGGAAAGATCTCGCTTCGCCTCTTCCTCTGCTGAAACTACAGTATATCACCCGAGTAAGCATATGAGCGAGCAACATAGAGCCCTCTATATGTTGCCCATGTATCTGATGATCTCTGGACAGAAATAGTATGACATGCCATACTCTTTTGGTCCAGTCAGCATCAGATACATGTCGATCGGCTCGGTCGATCGGTCGGTTGGGTCGGTCGGTCGACCGACCGACCGACCGACGACCCCCATTTCCTACTACCTACCTACCTACCTACCTACCTACCTACCTACCTATCTATCTATCTATCTATCTATCTATCTATCTATCTATCTATCTATCTATACCTTATCGGTCTCCCCCCCCCTCTCACTCACCTTCCTCTCTTGGTGAGATTGTGTCCCCTACATGTTTAAGCCTGTGCTCAGTGGTGTTTGATATCAGTTAATTTGCTGTGGCGCTGACAGGCGGGTGGCCGCTCGGCGGAGAGTGTGTGTGTGTTTGTGAGAGAGAGAGAGAGAGATCGAAAGAGAGAGAGAGAAAGAGAAAAAGGAGAAGAAAAATGAGAGAGAGAGAGAGAGAGTGTATTTGTGTTTGGGTGTTTGGCATACCTATGTGTGTGTGTCTGGGTTCCCATGCTGTTCTCTGGTGTAATTGCTGAGGCTGAATCCGCCGCCCGGGATTACAGGATCTCCCGCGATTTGCTCCCCTGGGAGCGCCGGAGCACTGTGGGAAAAGAGTGTGTGTTTGTGTGTGTGTGTGTGTTTGTGTGTGTGTGTGTGTGCTTCTGCGCATTCGTCTGTCTGTGTGAGCTCTGTGGGAAAAGTGTGCTCACTCTGGAACAGAGGGAACAATACAGCCTTTTCTCTGGACGACACGTCCATGGATTCATATTTAAACCAACAATGGACACAGTCCCGGAAGCTCACAAGGGGAATGAGCTGATTTCGGCCAGTACTGACGTAAAACTTTAGTGAAGTCGCAAGCAAGATTTTCCAAGTCTGGTGTGACAGGTGTGGTCTGGCCAGGTTAGGATGGACTATAATAAGTTGGATGGAGTGGATTTGTGAATGAGACCTACGGTCCAGCAGGCCATGAGAAGATTGGTCTGTCAGAGCCAGCTGTGGGTTAGCAGCTGTAAATCTCCTGGGAATATAGAGAGAGATGCAGCGTACCATTCTACCCCCCAGAGGACAAGGTCATAAAGTACACTGTGGACTGGACTGGCAGGGCGTTAAATACCATTGAGAAATCCCTCAGCCTCACTTAACCTGCCACCCTTCACATACATAGTGCGCACCGAACGTTCACGAACGCACATATACACACACCCACATACTTTCTCCTGAGATTCCCAGCACTGTATCCAGGCAACGTGGTCCTAATGTGGGTCTGGGGGATGTCGTCCCATGTGGGTGATTGTGTGTGTGTGCGTGAGTGTCCTCGTAGCCTCCTCAAGGCCAGATGTGTTTTATGAGTGTATTGTAAAGCTGTCTCTGTCAATTTGGTTAAAATATGTTTATTTGTCACCCAAACAGCATAATGGCTATTAGAGGACTGGTAACCGTTAGTGATGGCTACATTCCCTGCTGGCTGCTGCCTGCTCTCTCTCTTTCTGGAGGGAGGGATGGGTGAGGAACGAGGTGAGGTAGGAGTTTGGGGTAAAGGTGGGGTGAGGTAAGAGGTGTGGGTGGAGTAAGGAGAGGCTGAAGAAGAGGGTGAGAGATTCAGAGACTGACCCCTAAGATTCAGGGGTCGCCGCTGGGTTTAGGTTGGAATTAGGTTACTGATCAGAGGAGAGCATAGAGAACAGAGCCATGAGACAAGGTTAGAGTAGATTAGACCTGTCGATCATTCCCCTGTCAGCTGAGCAGAAGAGTTAGAGGGCGTGGCCTGGACTGGGGACAGAACTCTACAGTAACTGTACCATGTTTCAACTTTCCTCTGAACACTGAGTGGAATGGTGTCTTGTACAACAATGTGCTCACCCCCATGAGAAAGTGTCCAATGTGTGTGTGTGTTGGTCTGTGTGAACAGTGTGATGCTGTCTGGACCAGTCACCGCTAGTGGCACCAGGTGGACCAGTCACAGCCAGAGGCACCAGGTGGACCAGTCACAGCCAGAGGCACCAGGTGGACCAGTCACAGCCAGAGGCACCAGGTGGACCAGTCACTACCAGAGGCACCAGGTGGACCAGTCACAGCCAGCGGCACCAGGTGGACCAGTCACAGCCAGAGGCACCAGGTGGACCAGTCACTACCAGAGGCACCAGGTGGACCAGTCACAGCCAGAGGCACCAGGTGGACCAGTCACAGCCAGCGGCACCAGGTGGACCAGTCACAGCCAGAGGCACCTGGTGGACCAGTCACTACCAGAGGCACCAGGTGGACCAGTCACAGCCAGCGGCACCAGGTGGACCAGTCACAGCCAGAGGCACCAGGTGGACCAGTCACAGCCAGCGGCACCTGGTGGACCAGTCACAGCCAGCGGCACCAGGTGGACCAGTCACAGCCAGCGGCACCAGGTGGACCAGTCACAGCCAGCGGCACCAGGTGGACCAGTCACAGCCAGCGGCACCAGGTGGACCAGTCACAGCCAGAGGCACCAGGTGGACCAGCCACAGCCAGAGGCACCAGGTGGACCAGCCACAGCCAGAGGCACCAGGTGGACCAGTCACAGCCAGAGGCACCAGGTGGACCAGTCACAGCCAGAGGCACCAGGTGGACCAGTCACCGCTAGTGGCACCAGGTGGACCAGCCACAGCCAGAGGCACCAGGTGGACCAGTCACAGCCAGCGGCACCAGGTGGACCAGTCACAGCCAGCGGCGCCAGGTGGACCAGTCACAGCCAGAGGCGCCAGGTGGACCAGTCACAGCCAGAGGCACCAGGTGGACCAGTCACAGCCAGAGGCACCAGGTGGACCAGTCACAGCCAGCGGCGCCAGGTGGACCAGTCACAGCCAGCGGCACCAGGTGGACCAGTCACAGCCAGAGGCACCAGGTGGACCAGTCACAGCCAGAGGCACCAGGTGGACCAGTCACCGCTAGTGGCACCAGGTGGACCAGTCACAGCCAGCGGCGCCAGGTGGACCAGTCACAGCCAGCGGAACCTGGTGGACCAGTCACAGCCAGCGGCACCTGGTGGACCAGTCACAGCCAGCGGCACCAGGTGGACCAGTCACAGCCAGCGGCACCAGGCCCAGATGGATCAGTTACAAACCGACCAGAGCAAACAGCACAACATAAAGGCTCTGCCTCTGGCTGCCAACACAGCTCTGCATGTTCCCAAACCTCCCTGGACTCCCAGCTTGGGTGTGTGTGTCGGCATGTTTGTGTGAGTTTGTGTGTATGCATGTGGCTGTGTACGCATGTGTGTTTCTGTGTGTTTGTGTGCATGCATATGTGTGTGTGGTTCCCAGGACTGCTGGCCGGATCTCTCCATCATGTCTTGTATTGTGTTGAGCCCCTGTGGCTCACAGATAAACACACACTCATTCACACCTTCACGTACAGACACCACCCATGGCCTATTCACATGCTACTCTCAGCTGCTGCAGCTCGTAAATGATGATGATGTGTGTGTGTAGGAAAAGGCATTGAGAGGATAGTAGGTAGTAGGTAGTAGGTAGTAGGTAGTAGGTAGTAGGATAGTAGGTAGTAGGTAGTAGGTAGTAGGATAGGAGGTAGTAGGTAGTAGGATAGGAGGTAAAGCAGGAAGGTGGAAAAGGGAAGAGACAAGAACAGGGGTGGAGAGGAGAGGTAAAGAGAGGAGGAGAAAATAGCTCTAACCACCTTTCCTCCTCTCCATCTCACCTCTCTCCCTCTCTCCATCTCTCCTCTCTCCCTCTCTCCTTCTCTCCATCTCTCCTCTCTCCCTCTCTCCATCTCTCCTCTCTCCCTCTCTCCTTCTCTCCATCTCTCCTCTCTCCCTCTCTCCTTCTCTCCATCTCTCCTCTCTCCCTCTCTCCCTCTCTCCATCTCTCCCTCTCTCCCTCTCTCCATCTCTCCTCTCTCCCTCTCTCCTTCTCTCCATCTCTCCTCTCTCCCTCTCTCCCTCTCTCCCTCTCTCCCTCTCTCCATCTCTCCTCTCTCCATCTCTCCTCTCTCCCTCTCTCCATCTCTCCTCTCTCCCTCTCCATCTCTCCATCGCTCCTCTCTCCATCTCTCCCTCTCTCCTCCTCTCCATCTCTCCTCCTCTCTATCTCTCTCTGGGCCGTCCTCTATAACCCCTCAGCTTATTAGTGTTATTTATCACTACAGGATCCTGCTGTAAGTCTCTCAGCAGGCTCCCACTCGCCAAGACTATAACTACACTACTGACATGTCAGGGCCTGAGAGAGAGAGAGAGAGAGAGAAGAGAGAGAGAGAGAGAGAGAGAGAGAGAGAGAGAGAGAGAGAGAGAGAGAGGGGAGAAGGAGGGGGTAGCGAGCGAGACAGTCAGACTGTGAGCGACACAGGCTGATAAAGCAGGATGACTCCTACATTCCCAGAAAACATACAGTAATGTGTTCCAGATGATCTGTCTCTGGCTGGGTGATTGTGGGTAGATGTTTGTGTGTTTCTATATGTTTTTTCTTCTCTAATTATGTTTCTATACACCCACTTTAACTGTTACGTGTGTTAGCATGTGTTTGTCTCTCTCTCTCATTCTCTCTTGCCGTTTTTGTTACTGTGTCCCCCAGATCACAGAGGAGCTATTAGGAAACAAATAAGTCATTTCAACGCCAGCAGAACTATTCCATTCATCTGAAACATCACCCTGTCGTACATCACCCTGTCGTACATCACCCTGTCGTACATCCCCCTGTCGTACATCCCCCTGTCGTACATCCCCCTGTCGTACATCCCCCTGTCGTACATCACCCTGTAGTTACTGTACAAGTTAGTGTGGGAAGAAAGAGCCATGTTTATTGTTTGGGGGCGAGAAAGCCTAAAGATGTGATGACTGAACTGACTGACATGAACATAGAGCACATGACTCATCTGTAAAGGATGCCAGGGATAGACAACTTCAGTCCTCGGGAGGGACCCCAGTGGCTGATGGGTTTTGTTTTCTTCAAATTAGTGACTCATTTAGGCCTGGTAATCCTGGACAGTGCACTAGTGGTGCAATGCAAATTAGTGGCATTAATGGAACAATGAAGTGCCAGGGAGAAGAACGAAGTAGATTCCAGGGCTCCAGGGCCCCAGAGTTCACCATCTCTGAATTAGATACTATGGCTCCAGGGCCCCAGAGTTCACCATCTCTGAATTAGATACTACGGCTCCAGGGCCCCAGAGTTCACCATCTCTGAATTAGGTTCCAACAAAATAAAAACTCAATTGAAAAAGTTAAATTACTGTAGTTGCACTTGTGACAGGTACAACAATCGCACCACTGTGTACTATTTGGCAGCATGTGACTACCACTTTAATCTATATGAACTAAGTACCAAAAAGGACCCATAATCACAACATAATGACATGGTAAATACAGGGTGAAATGAGAGTGAGGTGTACAGTAAGGCCTTAGCTACAGTCAGGGGCACAACTCTGGATGTAGAAGTGGGGGGGGACATAACTTGGCGGGGTATCTGGAGGTCCTCCCATTTTTTGGGACATCTAAAGCTACTTTCCTGCATTTCTACACAATCTATTCTGACCCATGGCCCTTCTAGCTGTCTCTACTTAGAACAACATAAAGTAAGCAGAAATGCCCACAGTCATCAAGCTAGGTAAAATATATTAAATATGTTGAAGTGATTGATAAGATTGAACTAGATCAATAATAATTAAATAATCAATATTGTGTTGCACCTTTAACCAATAGCCTAACAAATGAACAACTCTTATAAATAAAGTACTAAACCTTAAGAAGAGGACACGCACCTGCTAATATCGTTTTCCTATTGAACATACTTCTTTCCGTATTAAATATTATAGTTTAATTACATTTTAGGGTATCTGAGGATTAAATAGAAACATATTCTGACTTGTTGAAACAAAGTTTAGGGGAAGATTTTCGGATTCCTATCTTGGCATGTTGAACGAGTGGATTACTCAAATCGATGACTCCAACTAAACTGACTTTTTGATATATGAAGAAGGATTTTATCTAACAAAACGACACTACATGTTATAGCTGGGACCGTTTGGATGACAAATCAGAGGAAGATTTTCAAAAAGTAAGTGAATATTTAATCGCTATTTGTGAATTCATGAAACCTGTGCCTGTGGAAAAAAGCCTACTGTAAATCGGACAGTGCAGTTAGATTAACAAGAATTTAATCTTTTAACCGATATAAGACACTTGTATGTTCCTAATTGTTTAATATTCCTTATTTTTACGATTATTGTTTGAATTGTGCGCCCTCCAGTTTCACCGGAAGTTGTCCCGCTAGCGGTACGCCTCGCCTTAAGTTAACAAAGGCTACAGTCAGTCAGCTGTACAAGGAAATAAGGAAACAGGAAACCGCTCACCCAGAGGTGGTGCTCCCCATTGGCCGGGGACTTTAATGCAGGGAAACTTAAATCAGTTTTACCTAATTTCTATCAACATGTTAAATGCGCAACCAGAGGGAAAACAATTCTAGATCACCTGTACTCCACACACAGAGACGCGTACAAAGCTCTCTCTCGCCCTCCATTTGGTAAATCTAACCACAATTCCATCCTCCTGATTCCTGCTTACAAGCAAAAATTAAAGCAGGAAGCACCAGTGACTTGGTCTATAAAAAAGTGGTCAGATGAAGCAGATGCTAAACTACAGGACTGTTTTGCTATCACAGACTGGAACATGTTCCGGGATTCTTCCGATGACATTGAGGAGTACACCACATCAGTCACTGGCTTTGTCAATAAGTGCATCGAGGACATCATCCCCACAGTGACTGTACGTACATACCCCAACCAGAAACCATGGATTACAGGCAACATTCGTCCTGAGCTAAAGGGTAGAGCTACCAACATGTTTCAAGCAGACCACCATAGTCCCTGTGCCCAAGAACACTAAGGCAACCTGCCTAAATGACTACAGACCCGTAGCACTCACGTCTGTAGCCATTAAGTGCTTTGAAAGGCTGGAAATGGCTCACATTAACACCATTATCCCAGAAACCCCAGACCCACTCCACCCTAGACCCACTGCATAACGTCCAAACAGATCCACAGATGGTGCAATCTCTATTGCACTCCACACTGCCCTTTCCCACCTGGACAAAAGGAACACCTATGTGAGAATGCTATTCATTGACTACAGCTCAGCGTTCAACACCATAGTACCCTCAAAGCTCATCACTAAGCTATGGATCCTGGGACTAAACACCTCCCTCTGCAACTGGATCCTGGACTTCCTGACCGCTCTCAAATGGTGAGGGTAGGTAGCAACACATCTGCCACGCTGATCCTCAACACTGGAGCCCCTCAGGGGTGCATGGTCAGTCCCCTCCTGTACTCCCTGTTCACCCACGACTGTGTGGCCAGGCACAACTCCAACACCATAATCAAGTTTGCAGATGACACAACAGTGGTAGGCCTGATCACCGACAACGACGAGACAGCCTATAGGGAGGAGGTCAGAGACCTGCCCAGGTGGTGCCATAATAACAACCTATCCCTCAAGTAACCATGACTAAGGAGATGATTGTGGACTACAGGAAAAGGAGGACAGAGTACGCCCCATTCTCATCGATGGGGCTGTAGTGGAGCAGGTCGAGAGCTTCAAGTTCCTCAGTGTCCACATCACCAACAAACTAGAATAGTCCAAACACACCAAGACTGTCGTGTAGAGGGCACGACAAAGCTTATTCCCCCTCAGGAAACTAAAAAGATTTGGCATGGGTCCTCAGATCCTCAAAAGGTTCTACAGCTGCAACATCGCATCACTGCCTGGTACGGCAACTGCTCGGCCTCTGACCGCAAGGCACTACAGAGGGTAATCCGTACGGCCCAGTACATCACTGGGGCTAAGCTGCCTGCCATCCAGGACCTCTACAACAGGCGGTGTCAGAGGAAGGCCCTAAAAATTGTCAAAGACCCCAGCCACCCCAGTCATAGACTGTTCTCTCTACTACCGCATGGCAAGCGGTACTGGAGTGCCAAGTCTAGGACCAACAGGCTTCTCAACAGCTTTAACCCCCAAGCTATAAGACTCCAGAACAGGTAATCAAATGGCTACCTGGACTATTTGCATTGTATGTTGTTTTACTGTTTCTTATCTGTTGTTCACCTAATACCTATTTCTTACTTAAAAAAATTGCACTGTTGGTTAGGGCCTGTAAGTAAGCATTTCACTATAAGGTCTACACCTGTTGTATTCGGCGCACATGACTGTCACGACTTCCGCCGAAGTCGGTCCCTCTCCTTGCTCGGGCGACGTTCGGCGGTCGACATCACCGGTTTTCTAACCATAGCCGATCCATTTTTCATTTTCCATTGTTTTTATCTTGTTTTACACACCTGGTTTCAATCCCACAATTACTTGTTCATTATTTAACCCTCTGTTCCCCCATGTTTGTTTGTGAGTGATTGTTTGTATGTAATAGGTCCGTTAGTTGTGGGCTCTGTATTTCGAGATGTATTTTGTGAACATTTTTGTAAATAACGTGTGTTACTCAATTCTGCTGTCCTGCGCCTGACTCCTCTACAAATACACGTTGATTTGAAAACATTTCCACATACACAACAGCTGTTAGATACTGCTACCTGACAGATACGCTACCGGTCAAAAGTTTTAGAACACCTACTCATTCAAGGGTTTTACTTATTTTTTTTACAATGTAGAATAATAGTGAAGACATCAAAACTATGAAATAACACATATGGAATCATGTAGTAACCAAAAAAGTGTTAAAGAAATCTTCAAATAGCCACCCTTTGCCTTGATGACAGCTTTGCACACGCTTGACGTTCTCTCAACCAGCTTCATGAGGTAGTCACCTGGAATGCATTTCAATTAACAGGTGTGCCTTCTTAAAAGTTAATTTGTGTAATTTCTTTCCTTCTTAATGCATTTGAGCCAATCAGTTGTGTTGTGACAAGGTAGGGGGTATACAGAAGATAGCCCTATTTAGTAAAAGACCAAGTCCATATTACCATCAAGCGCTGTGATGATACTGGCTCTCATGAGGACGGCCACAGGAATGGAAGAGACAGAGTTTCCTCTGCTGCAGAGGATAAGTTCATTAGAGTTACCAGCCTCAGAAATTGCAGCCCAAATAAATGCTTCACGGAGTTCAAGTAACAGACACAACTGTTCAGAGGAGACTGCGTGAATCAGGCCTTCATGGTCAAATTGCTGCAAATAAACCACTACTAAAGGACACCAATAATAAGAAGAGACTTGCTTAGGCCAAGAAACACGAGCAGGAAGAGGTGTTATGGTGTGGGGGAGCTTTGCTAGTGACACTGTCTGTGATTTATTTAGAATTCAAGGCACAGTTAACCAGCATTCTGCAGCGATACGCCATCCTATCTGGTTTGGTCTTAGTGGGACTATCATTTAGATTTTCAACAGGACAATGACCCAAAACACACCTCCAGGCTGTGTAAGGGCTATTTGACACAAAAGGCGAGTGATGGAGTGCTGCATCAGATGACCTGACCTCCACAATCCACCGACCTCAACCCAAATGAGATGGTTTGGGATGAGTCGTACCGCAGAGTGAAGGAAAAGTAGCCAACAAGTGCTCAGCATATGTGGTAACTCCTTCAAGACTGTTGGAAAAGCAATCCAGGTGAAGCTGGTTGAGAAAATGCCAAGTGTGCAAAGCTGTCATCAAGGCAAAGGGTGGCTATTTGAAGAATCTCATATATAAAATATATTTTGATTTGTTTAACACTTTTTTTGTTACTACTAGGGATCTACGATATATCAGTAAGCATGTCAAAATCAGCCGATGTTAGCTAAAAATGGCAACATCGCCATCTGCTCGATCTCTAGTTTAACGGCAATGTGCAAAACCAATGTCAAAGCTGACGTGCATACCTATATAACGTAGGTAGATGAGGTAATGACGCCACGTGCAACACAGCATTCCTAAATTAGCCCACAATGTCTGCTGTGTGGATCTATTTTGAAGTTTCAAAGGAAGATAACAAAAGGCCATATGCAACGTTGGTGCTGCTATTATTTCCAGAGGGGAGAAAGTGAAATCTTTCAATACCCCAAACCTAATTACTCTTTTAAAGTGCATCACCCCCAGACGTTCAGCAAATACCTTGAACAAAAGCAGAAAAAAACAGCTTAACAAATCGAGCAGTCATTTGAAAGAGAACATTTCAGAGAGACAACTCAAAGGCAAAATCCATTAACGCCAAGATAATGGGATTCATTGCCCTTGACAATCAACCGTTCTCTGTCGTCGATGATGTTGGCTTTTGCCGACTGGTCAAGCACCTCGAGCCCCGGTACACACTACAAAGTAGGCGCTAGTTTTCAGATGTTGCCCTACCGGAGTTACACAGTTTTGTTGAAACGCACATCCATGAGCTACTAGCGTCACTGCTATTAGCTTCACGACTGACATTTGGACCAGCGATGTCAGCCCCATGAGCATGCTGTCTGATACCACAGTGGGTCAACAAGGATTTCATACTGAGGAAAGCCGTAGTGCATGCTCAAGAATGTGCTGGTTCTAATACCGCTGTTGCCATTTTAATGACATTTGAAACTTGGAAACATGAACACACTCCTAGCTCCATTCAAACAACTGACTCGAGAAATACGCTCATTAACTGTGTCTGTGTTGGAGATATTTTAATACCATTATGTTACATTTTCTCATTTCTGAACAGAATGCATAGCACACTTTTTTTAAGCAGAAACACATGTCAAGGGTTGCCTCAGCTGAAAAACCTGCACGTAATGCATGTAGGCCTCGTACCACACGTTCCACCTTTTAAGTGGAAACACATGTCAGAGGCTGCCTATGGTAACTATTTAAGCTGAACTGAGTTCAGTCAGAGCGAGCTGTGACCCGGGTCAGCTCGGCTTTTGATTATTCTGAATTAAAAGTCTTATTGAATTCACAAGTTTCGTGTATGAGTGTCATAATTTGAAGATCATTTTTTCCACGACATATTGGCGAGCTTCTACACCAGGAGTCGAAGGGACTTTTTTAGACGAGGACACCTTGGAGCTGACGGCGGATCTTCTGGGCAGCCTTGCAAACGGGTGGCCACCCCAACCATCGAAGGTAAGCCTGGCTTACGGATAGTTGAATATTTGTGCGGCTGCTGCGCGGAGATCTGTGCTCAGTGGCACGTAGGTATCTCTAAATTTCTAAAAAGAACCTAACATTTCTGGAAGCTTTTGAATTCAATAAACTGCATGCATGCGTAACGCTTTGGGGGGATATTTAATACATCTATTTGTGAGACTTGGTGTGTGGGGGGCTGTGTACCTTGCTGAGGTCGGGTGACCAGTGGAGGGGGGCTTGCATTTGCTCTGGTTGGGTCGCACGGTGGACCTACGTGGGTGGTCCCGGGTGGGGGAGATTGCCCTGTCTGACTCTACTTTGCCGAACGCAGCCGTGTCAGGACCTGTTCTGGACTCGTGCGTTAACACGGTCCAGACAACTTGATCGGGTGCTTCGAGCTGGGGGTGTGATTCAGGCTGTCTCTCTCTCTCTGGGCAATCCGCCGGGGGCTCTGTGTGGTATGACTGGTGCATCTGTTTGCTCTGTTTCATTGGGCTGCCTGGCCTGGAGGGGTGCTGTGGCTACCTGGACATATTGTCAGATACAAATGTAGAATAGAAATCCTATGATACCGCCCGGAAAATTATAGTAAGGGGTCTGAATAGTTATTTGTGCCGTGATACCGCTCTAAGAATAAAAGAGGTCTGCACTGGACGGGTAAATGAGGGAATGATGGGACTTGAAGCCTGAGTTTGGAAAAACTCCCATCATACCGAAAAATCCTGTAGAGAATAAATGTCTACCTGTGTAGCGGAAGTGTATCAGGCTAGACTAATACTATAGGTCATTTTTAGGTAAAAACTTAAATGTGTATGAATGAAATGCGTGTATAAATGTCAAAAGCCTGAATAGGTGTATGTTATCCTGTGTAAAGGAAGTATAGAGGTTCAGGAAAAGCATATTGTATTGTCTATTACAAGTAAAGAGACTGTGTAACTTTTTATGAGACGCTGACTAAGTGTAGTCAGGCGGGCGGGGTGCGAGAAAATGTAACCAGAATAAGTTGGATAGGAACATTGTGTAAGGATGGAAGGTTGTCACAATAGTATGGTAAATAATTATCCTTACAGATATTGGAATATTAACAAGAGTTAAGTGAAAATAGAAATGATATACTGGTAAGAGATAGAAAAAATATAAAATACAGAAGCGTGGCTATAGTATGCGTTTGAATTAATTCTATACTGTTGAAAGAAATAATGGTCACAGACACATGAATAGGAAATAATATAGTTCAAACTAAGGAGCAAGGAATGATTATGAATATCACAGGAAAATAGGTAGAGGTTTTGAAAAAGTAATTGTAAAACCATGGAGTTGCTAAATGATGTGCATGTAGATTCTACCAATTCGTCTCGTATATGAACGAGTAAACTAGATGGTAAGGCAAAGTTACCCTATCAACAGGAGAATTCATATCAAATAAAGAATTCAGGGAGGTAATTATGAATTGGAACAAACACCTAGAACCAGAATAAGAAATAAGTGTAAGTAAGTGTAATGAATTTCAGCGCGTCTATTAGCGTTGTTACGCTCATAGGACTATTCTGAGAATGGCTAGTGTACAATGGGATACCTGGTATGTCGTTCAGGTTATTTTGGTTGGAGTTCAGAAACACTAGATTGGGTGTACCAGAGTGCAGATAACTGAGAAGTTGACGAATGCTTTTTGGTTTGAATATTGTTGGTGTAAGTAAATTTAAGAGAAATAACATAATTTGAAGTGTTGCAAGCAGCATAGTTAGTCACCAGCGTGTTTAAATAGCAAGTAAGGAGCCTAACTGGCTTTGCGAGGTGAGTAGATTGAAGATATATTTTCTTGTATCTGGGAATAACGTTAGCTAAATGAGTTAGCCACGATTAGCTTGGGTATTTGACTGCTATGTGGAAAATAGTAGGAATTATGATTTAGAAGGTTTGGGTTAACTCTGTTCATTAGTGGATTTTGAGGTTGAATTATCCTTGTCAGAAACGGGGACAGGGGATATTAGGTGAACATTAACAACTAAGTAATGATTTATGGAGTATAACGTTGTATCTCGCCACGTCCAGCCCATCGCTAAAAGTTTAGATTTGAGGTTCACTGTTGATAAAATGTGTTCACTATGTGGTAGAGCAGAAACACGAGGAGTTATTGATTGTTTGATTATTGTGGGTGTTAATTTCACTTAATGAAACATCTGATGTGGTTTGAGTGGAATTATTTCTTCTGGGACTGATGGAAGTCACCTAACGTATGTGAGTTTAAGAAGACATAGGAGAACATGTCTCAAACAACATTTTATTAAAATGCCTGGGATTAAATATCACTGATTCCTTACGCTGAGGAATTTACTACATTTGCGAAAGTAAATTGTTACATATTTGTTGGACATTGGTCTAGTTACAATACCAGGATAATAGTATCTAAGGGTAGCGCATGCTAAATTAAGTAGATATAAACGTTGAGGTAGATTAACATTAATGATTTGAGGGAGTACTGTGGACTTATCATTATTATCGTGTTTGGTTTGTAGTTAAAACTTTTGGGTCGCTGAATCAGTGTAGTATAATGAATGCTAACGAAGTGTTTTGTGTTTTTCTAAGAACATGGGGATTTCACTGTCGCTCTTTGAAATGTTTGCTGGGGCTATAATCTTTGGGAGAGTCCGTAAATTACCAAATGAAATAAAGTCTGGCAATTGTTTGTTTGTTTTACCTTAAGGGTTTCAAATACCCGCACATAACACATTTGTCATGACTATTTGTTCCTTTGTTTAGTGAATTTTCAGTTTGTCTGAGTGCCAAGATATCTTAAAGGGGCACACACACATATGGCAAGTTTTTATTTTCTGAGTTTTAATTAAAAACGTGAAGTCTTGTGACAAAGGAATGTACTGGAAACCTGGGATAAAACATGTATGAAATGTTTGACTATTTTTCATTAATTTGTCTAATATAGTAAGAAACACTTTTTTGAAGGGTTGGTATGCCTCTGTCATGACTTTCCATTGTGGTTTGATCACCCGCATTGGAAAGCCATTTGGATAATGAATTTAAGGTCATTTGTCATACTGATTTTCAGGGATATTTGTAATATTGATTATTATGATGGAGTTTCTAGTTCTTAGCCATATTTGTGATTTGGACCAATGTGAAGAAGGAGAGGGCGTTGCCTTTGACTGAGGGTAGGCTGCCTTAAGTTTATTTTCCTATGGCCATATGGGTAAAATATAATTTTCTTTGTGGAGTTCTTAAAAGTAGTGATTTTAATTTGATTTTGTTATTTGAAATGTTGTTGTATTTTTGACCAGTAGTAGTGTTATTTCTTTTACACATTTCTCTCATGGAAAATGATGTGTTAAAAATGGGGGAGGGTACAGTCCTTTGAGGTTTTGGATTGAAGTTTACACACCTTGAGTTGTATGTGAAGGAGTGTATTGTTGTGGTGTTTGTTCTGTTCTATGCCTGATGGATTATAGGTCTAACTTTCTGATGCTGTGGCTCTGCGATGGAGCTGACAGTGTGTTGGGGAGTATTAGTAGCCAATTTGAATGATTAGTTTCAATAGAATGCGTTGTTATTCTCTCTATTCTGACATATGTTTAGACAATTGAATTAAGAATAATTGGTAAAAGTAATAATTTATCATATAGTTAATGAACTGAACTAAAATGTTGTTCTGATCTGTTATCGTGAAAAGTGACATCAGACGGTATCTTAATGCATGGAAGGGATAATTGGACCGAACAGTGTGTGTACCTCAAAAAAACCCTCTAACTGTCTGAAGAAGACAAAAAGGACGCCAGAAGATACAGTGCCTGAAAGAGGGGGTTGGTCAACTGTGCCCAAAATTGTTTTAGACTTTTGGGGTATCAGGTTGATTGTAGAGGTCCATACACTACATACAATTATAGTAATTTATATTAAGAATGCATTGAGATGCTGATCTGTATTATAATTGTGATTAAAAAGTTATGAAATATTAAATAATTGTACTGGATGTTAATATAAATGTACATTCTGCTAATATTGATGTATGTTAAATTTTGTTTTTACTTTGGGCGATAGGACCAATTTGAATCACTGTGCAATGTCATTTTACATTTTGGTTGGATAATTAATTGGGGTTTTAATTATGTATTTTATGTAATTATGTATATTATGATTTGGAAACTGAAGGATTTTAAGACTGAAGGATTGATTTGAGTTTAGTAATTAATGTATTAGGGATTGATAGTTTCTGATTGTTGTTGCTTGTTTTAAATGTTTTGATAACACCAGTGAATTTGAGCAGGAAGTTAATGTATTAATGGTATGTGCAAGAAGCAAGAAGGTCAAAAAGGGAACCAGGGCTAATAAACTATAAATGAATATAGTCTGAGGATGCATAGGGATAACTTGCTTTTTGTTCTAGGCCTCTCATGACAGACAAACAGGGGCAAAGGGGCTGTAATGAGAATAACTATTACTTGTACTGAAAGTAACATTTTTATAAGTATACATTTTAATAGGGATGCCTGGGTTATAAAATACAAGTAATTGCAAGTAAGGTGTATAGTCTGTGTTTTGAAATAACACCCAATAATGGTAATGATTGAGATGGCATGAAGACCAGCATAATTGGGCATAGAATGTAACAGTTGGACGTTATTCCCATCTTTAGTTACTTTAAAAAATAGTGGGAAGATTTTAAACCAGTATTAGTTTTTTCTCAAGTCCATGTGTTTCAAGGTTTTATGGAACATGAGCGATCATTGTTCCAGAGGAGGGATGGATGAATATTGACTAAATTGATTCGAGAATGTTTTAGTATGTATTCAACTAGGGTAGGACTCAGAAATGAAGGTTATGATAATAGAGGGGTGTTGTTTCTAGGTACTATGTATATGGTTCCTTGAGATAGCTTACAGGAAAGGAAGAAAAGCTGTCTGTAAAATATAGGGACAATTGTAAGGACATTGAACATTACACATATCTAAATTATGGTGAGAGGAAAAGTGATGATGGTGGTAATTTCTTAAGTTTAAGAAACTTATGACTTAAGAGTTTGGTTAGGTTGGATATTCTTCCAACTCAGTGGTGTGTTTCTTTAATATTTTTACTGGTGGAAGACACTTAAGATGTATTACTGCATGTAATTAGTTATGACTGTTGCGGTAGGGACCACAGTTGGGCAATCATTATGTGTAAAGGTAGCAGGAGAAGGGGTGGTTGAGATAGAATGTTTACATAGGGATGTTAATTAAATATTACAAATTAGTGATCTTGACATAAGAAGAGAGTCTGTTGTCAGGAAATTACCCATGTTGGAGTGTGTATATCCTCAGGTGTAAGCAGCACATAAGGAGCCAGAGATAACCAAGGGCATGGACTGAATTCCGGAGATTGAGTGAACATACACTCAGAGTGTTTCCTATCCAATGGTACTAAATATGTGCATATCCTATTTTCTGGGCCTGAATGGGAGGCATTTTACTTTGGGCACGCCAGGCTCTCCAAACGGTCACCTCGTGCGCTGCTCCCTAAGAAGTTAAAAGGCCGCTAAAATGTTAAATATCAGTTATTGGTATCAGGATTTTTGTCAAAGAAAATATTGGATATCGGTATCGGCCAGAAATGTAATATCGGTGCATCCCTAGCTACTACATGATCCCACATGTGTTGTTTCTTAGTTTTGATGTCAATGTAGACAATAAAGAAAAACCCTTGAATGAGTAGGTGTTATAAAACTTTTAATCGGTAGTGTAGATCGCTATCACTGAACTGGCTGTGGTAGCTACTAGCTAGCTAACTAGCTGCTAGTAGTTCATTCACTTCAGTCGGGAGGGGGGATGGAATATTACTTAACGTAACATTTCAGTTACACTATTAGCTCAAGCACTGGGAATATATATATAAATTGTTTCTGTCAAACAGCAGTTATGTTGCCAGCTAGATCAGTCAACTAAAGAGTAGCGAGTTTCTGCTCTGCTTGCTTTTACAAATCTGAGAAAAAGCGCAACACAGACAGCAGCAGCTGTCTCTGTTAATCTCCAGTGCTGGTCCTATTCGCCAGCCTTTCAGCAGCTTTGCCTTCACACAGCCTGTCCACACGCTCCTCTGTGCGGTCCTAAATCCAGCCAACTGACACCGCAATAGCCTACCCAACCGCTCTGAGGCATCCGCATGGTCCTAAAGCACACCGCTGCCATGGGGGGGGGGCACAAAAAAGCAATTTCAGAATTTGGAGGGGGTCATGTCGCCCCCGTCCCCAGTGAAAGTTGCACCTCTGGCTACAGACATGCTCGGTTTGTATGATGGCTGTGTGTCATCAGAGTGGTAAGGTTTGTATGATGGCTGTGTGTCAGCAGAGTGGTAAGGTTTGTATGATGGCTGTGTGTCAGCAGAGTGGTAAGGTTTGTATGATGGCTGTGTGTCAGCAGAGTGGTAAGGTTTGTATGATGGCTGTGTGTCAGCAGAGTGGTAAGGTTTGTATGATGGCTGTGTGTCAGCAGAGTGGTAGGTTTGTATGATGGCTGTGTGTCATCAGAGTGGTAAGGTTTGTATGATGGCTGTGTGTCAGCAGAGTGGTAAGGTTTGTATGATGGCTGTGTGTCAGCAGAGTGGTAAGGTTTGTATGATGGCTGTGTGTCAGCAGAGTGGTAAGGTTTGTATGATGGCTGTGTGTCAGCAGAGTGGTAAGGTTTGTATGATGGCTGTGTGTCAGTAGAGTGGTAAGGTTTGTATGATGGCTGTGTGTCAGCAGAGTGGTAAGGTTTGTATGATGGCTGTGTGTCAGCAGAGTGGTAAGGTTTGTATGATGGCTGTGTGTCAGCAGAGTGGTAAGGTTTGTATGATGGCTGTGTGTCAGCAGAGTGGTAAGGTTTGTATGATGGCTGTGTGTCAGCAGAGTGGTAAGGTTTGTATGATGGCTGTGTGTCAGCAGAGTGGTAAGGTTTGTATGATGGCTGTGTGTCAGCAGAGTGGTAAGGTTTGTATGATGGCTGTGTGTCAGCAGAGTGGTAAGGTTTGTATGATGGCTGTGTGTCAGCAGAGTGGTAAGGGGAAATAGTATAGGGGGGTTTTTGGCCAATGTCATCAGGCCTGGCCCTGGGAACCAAACTGCTGTGTCTGTGTGGTGACAGAAGGCTACTGAGCACTTCCTATTTCCTGTCTGTCACTGCCTGGCTACGACAGGGCAGGGCACATAGAGGCTCAATGCTGCCTATTGGGATGCCACTTTCAGAGGGAGAGAGGTTCTCACTTTCTGCTGCGAGACACCCCCCTTGTTCTTTAGTTGAACGCTTCACATACCCCCCCATTCTTGATGGACAAATTGGGTTCCCAGACCCACAGGGTTAACTGGCCTCAGTAGGGGAGGCACTAAAACACTCACCTCTGCTCCCCTCTCCTCCCCTCTCTTTCCCTCTCCTCCCCATTCAATGATAAGGTTCATTTTTGCCTGTAGTGTGAGAAGACTGATAGTTTTATATGTGTATGTATCAATAGTAAATCCCACAGTGTTCCCACACAAACACAGCTTTCAGCTCCCCCGTCTGTGTTTATGTGTCTGTGTTTATGTGTGTGGGGGTTTATACCTCTGCCTGGCCCCATGTGAATACTCCCAGAGTCCTCCTCCACTCCACACTCAGCCCCCCGAGTTCAGTCCAGTAAAGAGGTTGCAGTAGAAGGCAATTAAGGTATTAAGAGATCAAAATGTCCAGTATTTCTGTGTTCATATTTCAGAACAACAAATTTGATTCTTTAGACATTCAGAATAGTGAAAAAATGCATGCTGAAGAAAAATAGAGCCACTCTACAAACTATTAATAACCTAAATACAGTGGGGAACAATGGGCCTACTACACCTTCAGATTTCTAAAATAATGATTATAATAATATAATAATGATAATTATATTATTATTTTCAATGATGTTCTGATTTAATAAAATAAAATCAGGTAAAAATCTGTCGTTCTGCCCCTGAGCAAGGCAGTTAATGTTTTTAGGCTGTCATCGTAAATAAGAATTTGTTCTTAACTGACTTGCCTAATTAATAAATAAATAAAAATGTTGGAGGGACATTGGAATCAACCAATCACATTTTGACTTAATGAGTGGGACCGTTTTTACAAAAACTTATGGAATCTTCTGCCTTCTTGAAGCCCAACAGGTCACTGCACAATAGCGAGAAGTATTTTCCCACGGTCTAACTAGCTAGCTTTTGTTGTCGGCTAGTTAGCAGCGGCTGCAGCAGGTGTTATCAAAGAGGATGTTGTTGCTAATGTATTAGCTTCTCCCTTTTGAAGAATAACTTTAAATAAGAAGTTAAGTTTCAAATTATCATCATCTGGTGAGTGGAACTGTGTTTGATTGCAGTGTGCTTGCTGTTGTTAGCCATCTCTTTAAAAATGACTAGTGTGAAACAATGTTGCATTTAAAGTGGAACTAACAGCATTTTAGCAACATGACATCTTATTAAAATCTGTTCATATACACCGCCAGGAAGAATATAACACTTTAAAAACATTTCTGACAAGTGACCACTTAGATGTGGTCATTTTCACGTTTTCATAAATTCTTAGAATGTTTGGAATTACGTATACTAAGATATTTGTGAAAATTCTATAGCAATATAGTGGGAAAGCGGCCGTGCGTTTGGACAATTAATAGACACTGCAGTAAATAAAACCGTGACCGGAATCTACACAGACCGGTGCGCTATAGCCAATCAAACCTACAGTAGACCTTTACACAAACAAGCCATTGTCACACGGGCCTACCATCATTCACTCTGAATTGGACTGTTTGTTTATAGGCAGTAGGAACAGCATGACTTTAGATCAATAGAACACATTCAGCCAGAAGCCACAAAATACACCTGAATGGATTTCTGCAAATATGTCAATACCAAAAGAGTCCTCTTACATTTGGGAACATCACAGTCCTATTGATCAAACATCCATGAAAAGGTAGTCTCTCTCTCCCTCAGTTATGCACATCAACAACAGCAAGATCAACAACTAAAGCTAGCCAGAGCAAGATCAGCTAAAATCTAACGAAGGAACATTAGATAAACCCTCTCAAACCTTTTCAGCTAGTTGGCAAAATTGCACTGATAAACAATGGGGAATTGTAACCTCCTCATCCTTCTGCAGCTTGCCTGCCAATGCATGCTTGTCCAAACCAAACACCCAAGCTAACTGGCTAAAGTTCGCTAGCTTGCTAGCTAGCTACTTCCAGACACAAATCAGAGAACACCTCACTCTGGCCGTTTTACTCGCCGCAAGGTTAAGCTGTTTACATGTTATCTAGAGCGTTATTGACTATTGACAATTTTTTTGTCTACGTTTACTGACACCGGTCATATTCAGCAGGTGTTGCGCGTTGTAAAATTAATCAGTTGTTCTGCTCTGAAATCGGAGTAGATAGCCAGAGTGAATTTGCGAACGCAAGAAATATGTTAACTGTATAACTGTAACAATGAGCCAGAGACGTTCGGATCCATGTGCAGTTGACTTTAATAAAGGAAGGTCAGACAGGCAAAACTCAGAGAACAGCGTAAAGGGTGTCAGAGGGAATCCAGAGACAGAGTCGGTATCAGGCGTAGGTCGGGGCAGGCGGCAGACGGGTAATCAGGAATCAAAACACAGTCCGAGGTCAAAAACAGGGAATCAGTCACAGGATCAAAAAGAGTGCTCAGAAATGACTAGCCGGGGCAGTGCAAGACTTCGCAAAGCATTGGAGCCAGGAGAGGGAATATATAGGGGAGAGAAGTGGATACAGCTGTGCAGCTAATTAGGCCTAGGTACGGGACAGATGGGAAGTGTAGTTAATACTCCGGTGATGGTGTCCTTCGGTGGTCGGAGAGAGCCACAGAGGTGCGATCCATGACAATAACAATCCATCAAGTTTTAGCTAACCAAATGACACCTGCATCTCTAGCTGTGTATAACCACAGAAAAACAATGGTTTTGTAGCATAAACTGACTGATATTATGATTGTCTGTTTGTTCCATATCTGCAAAGTAATTAAAACGCTGTCAGTTCCACTTTAACCTTTAGGTCACCAGTTACTTTGTATGCTAAACGTGAAATGTTTTCTGCAATGGGAAGTAATAGTTGTACATTTCGATTGGGAAATGCTTAATGGTTGTGTTTTTGTATTCTTATGATTGGGACCTACTGGTTTATTATGTCAGAGTGAACACATTCTTTAACATGATGCTGTGTGTGACTTCTGTCTTTCCTGCAGCCCTATGCAGTGGTGTAGCGGTGTAGCGGTGTAACGGTGTAGCGATGTAGCGGTGTAGCGGTGTAGCGGTGTAGCGATGTAGCGATGTAGCGGTGTAGCGATGTAGCGGTGTAGCGATGCAGTGGTGTAGCGGTGTAGCGGTGTAGCTTTGTAGCAGTGTAGTGATGTAGTGGTGCCTGGGTATACAAACATTTTGCCCAAATGTTCCCAAATGGCCCATCCAGCGAAGGACCCTGTGTGAGAAATCCTATGTTTCCTATGGTTTTTTATGAGTTTTCCTATAGATTTTTCATACAAGTCCACAACAATGCTTAAACCACATCAATCTGATTGGGTGGGCCTGTCAGGGCCTGGCTCCCCAGTGGGTGGGCTTTTGTCCAACCAAACCCATCCATGTCTGCGCCCCTGATGCAAACAGCACATGATGACAATTCGCCATCACAAATAGCCTACTAACCAACACTTTCTACAATACCTGGTTTAAACACCCAATGCTGCCTTAGTTAGCATTTACTGGTAGATATCATTAGTTGAAAAGTTCTTTCCTACCCTACCTGCTATGGATGTCATTCTTCTGTGAGCTGCTCCATGCCAAAACCAGTTGAGAGCTGCACGCTCTTGCTGCCTGCAGATGATATTCCTATGAAACTAGGCTATGTGTGCTGCGCGCATGTGTATATATTTCACGTGCTCTGTGATTGTGTAGGCTACTTTGTGCATGATTTCTCTATTGTACTACAGAATTGATCATTCTTACACCTACACTACACTACTTTGATAAGCATTAGTAAAGATTAAGAAGTGAGTACAAGCAATGCCCACTGAAAGAAAAGTGGGTATATGTTTTATACCTGCGTATAGCCTCCACTACACCACTGGCCCTTTGTGCTTTAGAAAAAGTGACCTCTCTTACATGAGTGCGCTGGTATTACGGTTGCTGTCCTTTCAGGTTCGCCACTGCACAAACATGTTTACTGATCCTCAACATGGGGGCCCCACAAGGGTGCGTCCTCAGTCCCCTTCTGTATTCTCTGTATACCCACGACTGCATGGCCTCACACAGTTCCAACTCCATCAAGTTCGCTGACAACACTACAGTAGTAGGCCTGATTCCCAACAACAACGAGACAGCCTACAGGGAGGAGGTAGGTACTCTGACAGCGTGGTGCCAGATAAACAACCTCTCCCTCAATCAAAACAAAGCTGATTGTTGTCTTCAGGAGGAACCAGGCTGGACACGCCCCCATCCTGGGCCTTGGAGATGGTAAATAAATTCAACTTCCTCTGCGTGCACATCTCAGAGAAGCTGAAATGATCTAAACACACAGACACTGAAGTGAAGAAGGCACGACAGCGACTCTTCAACCTCAGGATGCTGAAGAAAATAGACATGTTAATAAATTATATTTATCAATTAACTAAATGCAAAGTGAGTGAACAGAAGAAAAATCTAAACCAAATCCATATTTGGTGTGACAACCCTTTGCCATCAAAACAGCATCAATTCTTGTAAGTACACTTGCACACAGTCAGGGATTTTGTAGGCATCTAGTCAGGTGTAGTCAGGTGTAACCGACAGAGATGGCCGTCTTGCTTCGCATTCTTAGGAAACTATTTTTTTCTTAGGAAACTAACTTTTTTAATGTATTATTTCTTACACTGTTACCCCAGGAAATCTTAAGTTTTATTACATACAGCCGGGAGGAACTATTGGATATAAGAGCAACGTCAATTTAACAACATTACGACCAGGAATACGACTTTACAGAAGCGGATCCTCTGTTTGGTCCACCACCCAGGACAATGGATCGGATCCCAGCAGGCGACCCAAAACAACAGCGCAGCAGAAGTGGCAGACGGAGCGGTCTTCTGGTAAGGCTCCGTACACTGGCACATCGCCCACCGCTCCCGAGTATAGTACTCGCCAATGTCCAGTCTCTTGACAACAAGGTCAGCATTTAACACCATAGTACCCTCCAAACTCGTCATTAAGCTTAACTTCTTGGGGATCAGTGGTGCGCTAGCGCCCCAATCCCGACACTACCAGGTGAAATGCAAGGCGCCAAATTCAAAATCCAAAAGTTGAATTATTAAACATCCACCAATATACAAGTGTTCCATACTGTTCATCGTATACCTATAAAACTTGTCCAAGAACAATCAAACATAGTTTTAAATGTATCCTTAGGAACACTTTTACGTATATTTACTATTATAAATCAACCGGAATATAAACTGAGCGATAAAGACGGTAAAAAACCCAAAGCGCGCTTTGTCGGGAGTGTGCGTTCGCTTGTGTTGACATAAATGGGACACTTCCTGGTTTCCTCTTATTCTCTGGTCTAATTCATCCAAAATGAAAATGAACACTGTCTCGAGACTGTTGACATCCAGAGGAAGCGATGGGTACTGCATTCATATGCCCTTATATGGGCATTTTCATAAAGGAGGGGTTCCAAATGAGCAATGTGTCAAAACCACTTTTTCCAGGACAGAAATTCCTCGGGGTTTCGCCTGCCATATGCGTTCTGTTTTACTCACAGACAAATGGTTAACACTTTTGGAAAATTCAGAGTGTTTCCAATGGTACTAAATATGTGCATATCCTATTTTCTGGGCCTGAATGGGAGGCATTTTACTATGGGCACGCCAGGCTCTCCAAAACGGTCACCTCGTGCGTCGATCCCTAAGAAGTTAAGACCCTGGGTCTCGAACCCGCCCTATGCAACTGGGTCCTGGACTTTCTGACGGGCCGCCCCCAGGTGGTGAAGGTAGGAAACAATATCTCCACCCTGCTGATCCTCAGGAAAATAAACTCACCCTCAACGTCATCAAAACAAAGGAGATGATCGTGGACTTCAGGAAACAGGAGAGGGAGCAGCCCCCTATCCACATCGACGGGACAGTAGTGGAGAAGGTGGAAAGTTTTAAGTTCCTCGGCGTACACATCACGGACAAACTGAAATGGTCTACCCACACAGACAGCGTGTTGAAGAAGGTGCAACAGCGCCTCTTCAAACTCAGGAGGCTGAAGAAATGTGGCTTGTCACCAAAAACACTCACAAACTTTTACATATGCACAGTCGACGGCAGCCACTGCCTGTTCACCCCGCTATCATCCAGAAGGCGAGGTCAGTACAGGTGCATCAAAGCTCGGACCGAGAAACTGAAAAACAGCTTCTATCTCAAGGCCATCAGACTGTTAAACAGCCACCACTAACATTGAGTGGCTGCTGCCAACATACTGACTCAAATCTCTAGCCACTTTAATAATAAAGAATTGGATGTAATAAATGTATCACTAGTCACTTTAACTTCTTACGGAGTGGTGGGGCGCTAGCATGTGAAATGCAAGGCCCCAAATTCAAAATCCAAAAGTTGAATTATTAAACATGCATCAATATACAAGTGTTTCATAGTCATCAAAAGCTCTGCTTCTTGGCAATATCTCAGCGTTGTCAGATTTCAAAAAGTCTTTACCGTGAAAGCACCACATTTGATTGTTTGAGGGTAGCACCTAACATATTTTTTCATTACCATAAATTCATAAGCCTCCACGGTTCACAGAAAACACATTTCACAGCAAAAACAAATCAATTACCTTTTGAAGAACTTCTGCTGAGGGCTTCCCAAGTGTCCAACGAAGACAATCCATGGTTCATTTGTTAGAAAAAGTAATGTATTATATCCATAAATCTCAGTTTGGTTGGCGCGTTATAATGAGAAAATATAGCGTTGACTCCTCCATTGAAACGTGAAGAGAACTCGTTCAACTTATACCTATACACTTGTCCAAGAACAATCAAACATAAATTTAAATGTATCTAACTTCCTTACATTCCTTTTTTACTTCACTTGTATGCTGACTCCATATTGACTTTTATGTATAAATAGTATAATATTTCAACCGGAATATAAACTGGGCGATAAGAAAGGAAAAAAACAAAGAACGCGCCAGCCGGGAGCGCGCATTTACTTCTATCTGTGTGGACACTTCCTTATTCGTCTTCTTCTCTGCTCTAAAAGCATCGAAAAAGAATCAAAACACTTTCTCGAGACTGTTGACATCCAGAGGAAGCAATAGGTACTGCATTCATATGCCCTTATATGGGCATTTTCATAAGGGAGGGGTTCTAAATGAGGCAACCACTTTTTCCAGGACAGAAATTCCTCGGGTTTTCGCTTGCCATATCCATTCTGTTATACTCACAGACAAAATGTTAACACTTTTAGAAGATTCTGAGTGTTTCCTATCCAATGGTACTAAATATGTGCATATCCTATTTTCTGGGCCTGAATGGGAGGCATTTTACTTAGAGCGAGGCTCTCCAAAACGGTCACCTCGTGCGCTGCTCCCAAAGAAGTTAAGCAATGCCACTTTATATAATGTTTACATACCCTACATTACTCATCTCATATGTATATACTGTACTCTATACCATCTACTGCATCTTGCCTATGCCGTTCGGCCATCGCTCATCCATATATTTATATGTACATATTCTTATTCATTCCTTTACACTTGTGTGTATAAGGTAGTTGTTGTGAAATTGTTAGATTACTTGTTAGATACTACTGCATGGTCGGAACTAGAAGCACAAGCATTTCGCTACACTCGCTAACCATGTGTATGTGACAAATAACATTAGATTTGATTTGATTAAACAATTATACCAACAGGTGCTAATGATCATCAATTCAATATGTAGGTTGAAACACAATCATTAACTGAAACAGAAACAGATGTGTAGGAGGAATACAACTGGGTGAGGAACAGCTAAGCTCAGCTAACAAGGTGAGGTTGCTGAAGACAGTTTACTGTCAAAAGTCATACACCATGGCAAGACTGAGCACAGCAACAAGACACAAGGTAGTTAAACTGCATCAGCAAGGTCTCTCCCAGGCAGACATGTCAAGGCAGACAGGGGTTTCCAGATATGCTGTACAAGCTCTTTTGAAGAAGCACAAAGAAACAGGCAACGTTGAGGACCGTAGGCACAGCGGTCGGCCATGGAAACCTACTGCAGCAGATGAAAGACACATCAGAAAGAAATTACACCAGAAGAAAGTCCTCACTGTCAGAGCCTGAGTCAAGACCGAGTACAAATGTATCCGACACCGAGACACTCAATGGCTGCATTCCAAACACTTAAATGACACACCCTATACCGTCAGCCCTCAAATTAAGTGGACACTTCTGATGACGTATCATGACGTGTATAGGTAGGAATTATTTTTAAATGGACCGCCCTTGCCCGGGAAATTCGTCACTCGTTCATCCAGCGACTATTGCTCGGTGCTTGATATGCGCTTTATATGCGCTACAATCAATTATGATTGTATGTCTACTGATTTTAATTAACTATATCATTATTAATATACGCCTACTGTATGATAGCTAGCAAATTAATCCTATCTAAACGTTAGCCTGACTAGCTACTTCTGAAGAAGGAATTGTTTTAATTTCCAAAAGCTAATCAAACAAAAACATCATTACTTATACGAGACGTGTTTGTGCATTAGTAGCACAATCTAAATTACTTACATTCCTTTTTACTTCACTTGTATGCTGACTCCATATTGACGTTTCGGCTTTTCTTAGCGGATGTACAATCATTATGGGGCGTTTCAGGACCCGAAGGTAACAGAATTGTACACTCGCAAACTCCACTAAAAACGAGGGCTGAGGGGCCAAGCAAGTTCCCTTGCTTAGCTAATGATTTGGACCGACGACAAATATGGCTGCGGAGATTCCTCCAAGGCCATAAGGCCATAAGGCGAGGGTGTGTCTTTTATGACTTTGAAACGCAGCCAAGATGTGGTCCGGACTCGAGACCTACTAAAACACTGGAAGAAGGGCCTTCTCACTCTAGGCCTGGATGCTGTGCCAGCAAGGCATCACGTTCACCCAGATGACAGTTGATTTACAGTCAATGACATTTTGTCAGGAAAACATAACATATATTTGTGGTCGATGTCACACAGTGTCTTCATGACATTAGATACTTGTGAATAATCCCACAAAGATATCAAATCACTCCAAAATAACATCATCTTCCAAAAACATCTCAGCTAGGGCATGTGTCTGTGGTTGTGATCCGGTTGTGTTAAAGACTGTTTTCCTACTCCTTGTACACTCAGACTGTTAAAACCCCTCTTACAGCACTGCCTGGCATAGACTCAAGCCCAGATGATACATTTTCACCACAGGGAATAGACGATCTTCATCATGATGGATGGAGGCTTTCAGCATTTGTCAATGAGATCCATTTGGGCTGTGTATTCCTCCAGGTCTGGCTGTGTAGATTCCTCGAAATACCATCAGATACTTGGGGTTATTAGTGACTCTAATTGGATGGTGTGTGTGTGTGTGTGTGCGTGTGTGTATGTGTGTGCATAAGGGTGTGTATATGAATGACTGAGTGCATAAGGGTGTGTGTATATGAATGACTGAGTGCAGTTCAGCCAGGGAGGGGAGAGTGTTAGAAACTAGAAACAGCAGAGGTCCATGGGAAGATTCCTCAACTTTGGTAGTGTGATTCCTTAAAGTGTTTCTGTTCCGAGTGCTTCCAGAGGGATTGTGCGTGCATGTGTGCATGCGTTCATGCGAGTGTGTGTGTGTGTGTGTGTGTGTGTGTGTGCATGCCTTTGTACGTGTGAGTGTGTGTTTGTCCCCAGTGATCCCGCAGCAATCGTGAGGATGGGATGTTTTCTATCCGGTCGCTTACGAGTGGCGAGGGGGCTGAAAGGCCACTAAGAAGGATTTGCATAGTTGCTCTTCTTTTAACAAGCTTCATTCACATCTGACAGGCTAATTGAAGCCAGAAGCTGCACTCTGCCACCTCCACTGGTGCTTTAGTGGTGTTCCAGAGATTTTACAACCTCACAGTCACAGCTGGATCCTATTGTCTCAGGATTCCATGTAAAAGTCAACTCAGAGGAGAGCGAGAAGAATGGAGAGAGAAGAGGAATGAGATAGAGGGTTGTATGGAGTGGGAGAGAGGTGAAAATGAGAGGGTTGTATGGAGTGGGAGAGAGGTGAAAATGAGATGGCAGAGAGAAGGAGAGAAAGGGAGCGGAAAAATCTCAGGCCTCTGTGGATCCATCCTGACCCAGAACAGACCAGAGCAGTACAGGCCGACACATTCTCAGCCTTGCCTAATTGTCTCTGTGTGAGTGCTAGTGAATAGAATTTATAGGTGCTCTGTTTTCTGGGGGAACTAGGCTCCTAACGGCCATAGACAGAAGACAATCCAGAATGTTCACCTTAAATCTTGATTTCTGCCCATGTATCAGACACAGGACACTGGAGTTCTGCCTGTCTTCCCTTTTGTCTATATTGTTTTTGCGTAGGAGACTGGGGGGCTGCTATAGGAAAAGAGGACAGAAAGGAGAGATTGCTCTGCACTTAAATCCCCATCATTACAAACCATTCAGCAGAATAGGCCTTTCACTATGGGTCACTTCAGGCACTGACCACAGCCCTTCTCACGGTGGGAAAACACACCCCACTGGTCATAACTCACACACACACACAGCTATATCTCTGCCTGCGCTGCAGCCCTCTTTACGACCCCGTCCGTCATTGTCCCAAAAGGTCACCGTGAACCATTACCATGGAAATGAGTCACAAATCCCGCCAGTATGGGACGGCACACAAATCTCCACCCTGACAACATAGTCGTCACCGGTAATGGAATCCTACTGGTCATTATACTGCAGGTTGGCAAACACATACACCAAAAC
This sequence comes from Brachymystax lenok tsinlingensis, assembly GCA_030435695.1. NCBI lineage: Eukaryota > Metazoa > Chordata > Actinopteri > Salmoniformes > Salmonidae > Brachymystax > Brachymystax lenok. The sequence continues at coordinate 28,559,032 of CM059797.1, read as the reverse complement.
ACGGAAAGAAATGTGGATGTGGGTACGCCAAAGATTTCTCTTCCCAGGGCACAGTCTGAGCACCAGTCTGAGCACCAGTCTGAGCACCAGTCTGAGCACCAGTCTGAGCACCAGTCTGAGCACCAGTCTGAGCACCAGTCTGAGCACCAGTCTGTGGTTTGATGTGATAATGGGTTTTAAATCAAACTGCTGATAAATCTACACATTTACTGTGGCAGGTTAGCCTGGGTTTCTGCTTCAGAATACTCATTTGTCAATAAGTTACAACATCATCCAACTCCTTGATTGATAGTTTACTACTTTAGATACACACACACACACATACAGATGTAGGATCTTAATTTGATCACCCTGTTGCAGGATAACTTTCCAGCAATGTAAGATATATAAAACCTGTATTGTATTTGAGGTTTAAAAAGCCTTCTGAAGTTTGTAATTTCCACTTCGAAATGTCAGACTTGATTTTCTCTAAGAAAAATGCATCAACCCCTACAAAAATGTCCATGAATTATATAATTCACATTTCCTGTTGCTACAGGAATATTTTCCTGCTGGAGCAAGCTGACTCAAATTAAGATCCCACATCTGTACACATGCATGAACGCAACCACATGCACATGTACACACGCACGCGCACACACACACACACACACACACACACACATCCGAGTAGTGCTCTGATGTTCCACTTTCTACATGCTCCCAACTATTGACAGTATTTATGGAATTCCTTTACCAAAATTCTTCATTCCAACTAGCGTTGAGCATTCCTCTACCTTCTCTTTCCCTCTCTCCCTCTCTCCCTCTCACTCTCTTTCTCTCCCTCTCTCTCTCACTCACTCTCTTTCTCTCCCTCTCACTCTCTTTCTCTCCCTCTCTCTCTCACACACTCTCTCTCTCTCTCTCTCTCTCTACAGAAACGTAATGTTCCTGTGAACCTGCAGCGCCTTATCCTTTAACAACTGTGCCTCATCCCCACATACTCAACCTGACCTCAGACCCTGGGGACTTTAGGATACACTTACATACTCAACCTGACCTCAGACCCTGGGGGCTTTAGGATACACTTACATACTCAACCTGACCTCAGACCCTGGGGGCTTTAGGATACACTTACAGTGTGTGTGTAGACATGAAATAACATTTGATTTGTGACGTACACAGTTTACAGCAGGTATAAAAGGTCCAGGGAAATGCTAGTGTGTTGGCCCCTTCACATTGTAGTACAATAATCAACAATAATTAATATCAATAACAAGAGTCACTTCAAATAAGCCTGATATGTTCACAATAGGATATACAGAATAGGTATGTCTGCTATGTCAAATATGAATGTATTTACGATATAAACTGACTAGTGTCTTGGTCGCGCAAATAAATAAATAGGATATACTAGAGCAGTAGATGTGAGGGAGGGGTGAGGAGTGAGAGCTGGGCTTCTGTTAAGCTCCTGTTCTATCCCATAATAATCACAGGTATTTGCCTGCAGGGGAAACAGGGGAGAATAGGAGCCATGTGGCACAGGGGCCAACACCACAAACATACTCTATTTAGGAGCTCTACAACACACATACACGTTCACAAATGCACGAACACACGAACACACGCGTGTATGAACGTACAACATCTTGAGGAGGTGCTACGTTCATAAGGAACCTAAGGTCGTGATCACACCTGCTTTCTTTGTTGTGTTGCTGGGGAACAACGCTGCTGCACAGACGGTGAACTATTTTCAACTTTGGGCCCCTAAACTTGAACTCATTGTGAAACCAGACAACGTGTCTGTCTGATGTTCCTGTCCCTGTAGTGTTCTGTTCTCGCAGCTCTGCGAGAGAATATTCTCTGCTCTATTTGTTCAGGAAGTGATCTAGGTTTGCCTAGATAACCATGTTGTGGTTCTGTGTAACTGACACCCTGTGACGGATGTATGGAAACCCCTGTGGTGTCACACGGTGCTCCGCTCCTCTGACACTCCACTCCACTTCCTGTTCATTAACGCATCACCTTCGTCCTGCGAAGTCCCAGTCTCTCTTCCAGGCAGGTACCCTAACACACTGTTGATGGAGGGAGTCATATCCTGGTGGGCCATACAGTAGTCACAGTCTCTCTTCCAGGCAGGTACCCTAACACACTGTTGATGGAGGGAGTCATATCCTGGTGGGCCATACAGTAGTCCCAGTCTCTCTTCCAGGCAGGTACCCTAACACACTGTTGATGCAGGGAGTCATATCCTGGTGGGCCATACAGTAGTCACAGTCTCTCTTACAGGCAGGTACCCTAACACACTGTTGATGGAGGGAGTCATATCCTGGTGGGCCATACAGTAGTCACAGTCTCTCTTCCAGGCAGGTACCCTAACACACTGTTGATGGAGGGAGTCATATCCTGGTGGGCCATACAGTAGTCACAGTCTCTCTTACAGGCAGGTACCCTAACACACTGTTGATGGAGGGAGTCATATCCTGGTGGGCCATACAGTAGTCACAGTCTCTCTTCCAGGCAGGTACCCTAACACACTGTTGATGGAGGGAGTCATATCCTGGTGGGCCAAACAGTAGTCCCAGTCTCTCTTCCAGGCAGGTACCCTAACACACTGTTGATGGAGGGAGTCATATCCTGGTGGGCCATACAGTAGTCACAGTCTCTCTTCCAGGCAGGTACCCTAACACACTGTTGATGGAGGAGTCATATCCTGGTGGGCCATACAGTAGTCCCAGTCTCTCTTCCAGGCAGGTACCCTAACACACTGTTGATGGAGGAGTCATATCCTGGTGGGCCATACAGTAGTCACAGTCTCTCTTCCAGGCAGGTACCCTAACACACTGTTGATGGAGGAGTCATATCCTGGTGGGCCATACAGTAGTCCCAGTCTCTCTTCCAGGCAGGTACCCTAACACACTGTTGATGGAGGGAGTCATATCCTGGTGGGCCATACAGTAGTCCCAGTCTCTCTTCCAGGCAGGTACCCTAACACACTGTTGATGGAGGGAGTCATATCCTGGTGGGCCATACAGTAGTCACAGTCTCTCTTCCAGGCAGGTACCCTAACACACTGTTGATGGAGGGAGTCATATCCTGGTGGGCCATACAGTAGGAAGCGACTGGGTACAACTGTGAAAAGGTACTCCCACAACTCAGAGGTAAGAGAGAGATGTGAGCGTGAGAGAGAGAGAGAGAATAGGCTAATAAACTATTATAAGTCTGGTCTAGTCTGGTGTGGTGTGGTGTGGGCTGTGTGGACTGGTTAACTACTGGGAGCTGGTGTACTGTACAGTTTGGCACTGAGCACTGGTATTTTCCCATAGGAAGCTGATTGATGTTTCCGGGGTGTGAGTGTGACACTGTGTGAACGAAGCACCACTGCATGTTCTCAGCTCTGGGCTGGGTAGCCGGTGTTCATGGGAAAGTGACCCACGACCCATAAGATGTCACCATCCTGGGATGCTGCCAGCCTCACCATGGCATCCCAGGAGCCCAGGAGATAGGAGCCAGAAACATTCATGTAGCAAATTGGAGGGGGATGGAGCCAGATTCAAACCTGCGACCTTGAATCTGTCAGCCCAACACCTGAGTCACTAGGTCCACTAATACTGTAGGTGCCAAACCCTTCATGATACAAGGTACATTACTATGTTGTCACTGGAGTTATGGGATAGGAACTGTCGATAGTTCATATCTAACAGTGACACCCAGGTGTAAAATGAACTGTCGATAGTTCATATCTAACAGTGACACGTACTGTACAACACCCAGGTGTAAAATGAACTGTCGATAGTTGACTACTTAGGGAGTGGTGGGGCGCTACCCGGTGAAATGCAAGGCACCAAATTCAAATTATTTATTTGGCAATATCACAGCGTTGTCAGATTTCAAAAAGGCTTTACGGCGAAAGGACTACATTTTATTGTTTGAGGGTAGCACCTCCAATATTTTCCATTAGCATAAATTCATAAACCATCGCGGTTCACACAAAACACATTTCACAGCGAAAGCAAATCCATTACCTTTTGAAGAACTTCTGCTGAGGGCTTCCCAAGTGTCCAACGAAGACAATCCATGGTTCTTTTGTTAGAAAAAGTAATTTATTATATCCATAAATCTCTGTTTGGTTGGTGCGTTATGATCAGAAAATACAGCGTCCACTCGCCCATTGAACCGTGAAGAGAACGCGTTCAACCTATACCTATACACTTGTCCAAGAACAATCAAACATCATTGATAATGTATCCTTAGGAACACTTCAATGTATATTTACTATAATATTTCAACCGGATTATAAACTGGACGATAGGAAAGGAAAAAACCACAACGCTCGCGAGCCTGTGAACGCGCATCCTCTTCTGTTTACATTTGGTGACCACTTCGAAATTCTTCTACCATGCAGAGCAACTAAACATCATCAAACACTGTCTAGAGACTAACAGTGACACGTACTGTACAACACCCAGGTGTAAAATGTGTCAAATGCTTCATCTAAGAGGATGTTGATAGTTCCATCGGTGGGTATATCCACGTCCTGCCAATCACACCTGTGCCTTGGGCTGTGTCTATATCCATGCCAACCCAAGCAATAACGTCAAAGGCTATTACTGAGGATGTGTCAGTCCATTGGCTAGCATGGTTGTCATGGTGATGAAACCCGGAGAGGGGCCGGCAGGGAAAATATGCTAAATTTAAAGTTCATGAAAACACGTAATGTAACGACTCGTTAACTACTGGGAGCTGGGAGGAGAGAGATGAGGACAATAAATATGGTGTGTTTCTGAGGGCCGTATACTGTATTTACAGCAGTGTTACACAGATGGGATACACCATGCGTACTTACATTATCAACTAGTAGTAGCATAGCAGTAGCAGCATAGCAGTTAAATGGCCAGAGAAGGGCTTAAAATAAGACCCCTTCAGTCACACGGTACAGACAGTATCTCCTGAGCCATAAAGGTCCAGATCTCTTGACAGAGGCAGTATTATCCTACAGCCACTACTGCCTCTGCTGTACTGATGCTAATAATTCTGAGAGGTGTGTGTAAGGAGGCGGAGAGTGATCGATTTCTGGCACTGAGCACTGTGATTTATGACATTCTTAATGAGTCTCTCTCCCTGTGTGTGTGTTAGTGTGCAGAGTGTGTGTTAGTGTGCAGAGTGTGTGTTAGTGTGCAGAGTGTGTGTTAGTGTGCAGAGTGTGTATTGGAGTTGGAGAGGCTTCTTGAGTTACAGTTCTTCCTCTCAGTCTTGGCCCAGGCCTGCAATAACACTCAGAGTGGTGTATATAAATACGCACCCTGGGTTCCGCACCACGTCAATGCTAGGTGGCACTTTTAGGACAAACAGAAATGGAGAGAGAGAGCGACAGAGAAAGAGAGAGCATTAACATAAGAAAACAGTTGGACTGCTGTCGAGGGCTGTAGCAGCATCAGGTATATCAAAATAATGTCTAAAATAATACTGAGGAGTGCAGTGCTGTTTCAGAGTGGGGGTGTTTGGGTTGGCTCATGCCAGGCTTCAGCGTGGCAATCGAGAGAGCCGACCAACCTTACAACCACACTGCACCGCTCTGCACTTTCTATCTACCCTACAATGCTATTCAGAGTCGTCTTCACGTTGTATCTCAACTAGTGAGAATGTTCCCTGCAGGAGGTTTGTACCTCCTCTCAGAGTGACATGCACTTTATACAGCCCTAGGACAGGTATGGGAACCTTTCCAGCTCTGACAAAGGCCTTGAGGCTGATATGTAAAAGCTTAGAGCAGTGATACTATCAAGAGCAGTGATACTATCAAGAGCAGTGATACTATCAAGAGCAGAGATACTATCAAGAGCAGAGATACTATCAAGAGCAGTGATACTATCAAGAGCAGTGATACTATCAAGAGCAGTGATACTATCAAGAGCAAAGATACTATTAAGAGCAGTGATACTATCAAGAGCAGTGATACTATCAAGAGCAGAGATACTATCAAGAGCAGTGATACTATCAAGAGCAGTGATACTATCAAGAGCAAAGATACTATCAAGAGCAGAGATACTATCAAGAGCAGTGATACTATCAAGAGCAGTGATACTATCAAGAGCAGTGATACTATCAAGAGCAGTGATACTATCAAGAGCAGAGATACTATCAAGAGCAGAGATACTATCAAGAGCAGTGATACTATCAGGAGCAGAGATACTATCAAGAGCAGTGATACTATCAAGAGCAGAGATACTATCAAGAGCAGAGATACTATCAATAACAGTGATACTATCAAGAGCAGTGATACTATCAAGAACAGATATACTATCAAGAGCAGTGATACTATCAAGAGCAGAGATACTATCAAGAGCAGAGATACTATCAAGAGCAGTGATACTATCAAGAGCAGAGATACTATCAAGAGCAGAGATACTATCAAGAACAGTGATACTATCAAGAGCAGAGATACTATCTAGAGCAGTGATACTATCAAGAGCAGAGATACTATCAAGAGCAGAGATACTATCAAGAGCAGTGATACTATCAAGAGCAGAGATACTATCAAGAGCAGAGATACTATCAAGAACAGTGATACTATCAAGAGCAGTGATACTATCAAGAGCAGTGATACACTATCAAGAGCAGTGATACACTATCAAGAGCAGTGATACACTATCAAGAGCAGAGATACTATCAAGAGCAGTGATACTATCAAGAGCAGTGATACACTATCAAGAGCAGAGATACTATCAAGAGCAGTGATACACTATCAAGAGCAGAGATACTATCAAGAGCAGAGATACTATCAAGAGCAGAGATACTATCAAGAGCAGTGATACTATCAAGAGCAGAGATACTATCTAGAGCAGTGATACTATCAAGAGCAGAGATACTATCAAGAGCAGAGATACTATCAAGAGCAGAGATACTATCAAGAGCAGAGATACTATCAAGAGCAGAGATACTATCAAGAGCAGAGATACTATCAAGAGCAGTGATACTATCAAGAGCAGAGATACTATCAAGAGCAGTGATACTATCAAGAGCAGAGATACTATCAAGAGCAGTGTGCGGGTTTCTTCTTCATTCGCATCAGTGTCTTTTGAGTGGCATTTCTATAGTACCAACGTTCAATGTCTTGTAGTCACTGTAGCACCCTCTAGCTCTCTCTCAGTGGAACTGAAGAGCATAGAGTTTGTTCATGCATGCCTGTGTGTAGATGTGTATAGGTGTGTGTTCGTGCGCGCACATTATTTGGGCGTGTACCTGTGAGAGAAGGGTTGCCATGGTTACAGCAGGGTGTGATTCAGTATTAATGAACAGACACGTAGTCCTACGCAGCAAACTGTACAACAATCTCACATAGACCTCCCCTCTGCACTCACTTTGTCTTTCATCCATCATGGTGGTGGTTTATAGAGTGGCCATTTTCACGTTGAGGTGGATGTGTTAGAAGAGACATCTAAGGTAATGCAGCTCAGGTCCTCCATCAGAGTGGGTTTCTGGGTTGGAAGACCTCACACTAAGAAAGTCCTAAGACTTCTCACAACTGACACCCTTTAGTGTCTGGTTTGGTCAAAAAAACATATTCAACAAATGGAAGTTGTGATGGCAAAGTAGTTTTCACATCTGTAGTTCCATTGGAGAGGGATGTGGTGAGGGAGAGCAGGGATGTGGTGAGGGAGAGAGGGGATGTGGTGAGGGAGAGAGGGATGTGGTGAGGGATGTGGTGAGGGAGAGCGGGAGAGAGAGACCCTATGTGTCTCTGATCAAAGGTAGTGCTCTGAGGTGAATGGGGTGACACAGAGCTTGTTTCTGTTTGCCACCTCCAGTTCAGTCTCATGGTGGTTGATGTTTGTATCAGCAGAGAGGTTCTCTACATTTGCAGTGACCTTGACCCCATAGTGCCTGTGATGACCTAAACAAACTGCTATATCCTGCCTGTTTGGCCTGTCCGGGGGTATAGTCAGATGGGGCCACAGTGTCTCCTGACCCCTCCTGTCTCAGCCTCCAGTAATTATGCTGCAATAGTTTGTGTCAGGGGGCTAGGGTCAGTCTGTTATATCTGGAGTATTTCTCCTGTCTTATCCAGTGTCCTGTGTGAATTTAAGTATTCTCCCTCTAATTATCTCTCTCTCCTCTCAGAGGACCTGAGCCCTAGGACCATCTGGCCTGATCTATTTACCATTATTTTGACTGAGAACACATTCTCATTTACAGCAACAACCTGGGGAATAGGTACAGGGGGAGAGGGATGAATGAGCCAATTGTAAGCTGGGGATGATTAGGTGACAGTAGCAACCCAGCTTGGGAATTTAGGGGTTAACACCCCTACTCTTACAATAAGTGCATGGGATCTTTAATGACCTCAGAGAGTCAGGACACCTATTTAACTTCCCATCCGAAAGACGGCACCCTACACAGGGCAATGTCCCCAATCACTGCCCTGGGGCATTGGGATATTTTTTCTTTTTTAGACCTGAGGAAAGAGTGCCTCCTACTGGCCCTCCAACACCACTTCCAGCAGCATCTGGTCTCCCATCCAGGGACTGACCAGGACCAACCCTGTTTAGCTTCAGAAGCAAGCCAGCAGTGGGATGCAGGGTGTCATGTCTCTCTCTATGGAACCCTGACCTGTTCACCAGATGTTCTACCTTGTCCCGGACCTGCTGTTTTCAACCCGCTCTCTACCGCACCTGCTGTCTCTAACTCTGAATGATCGGCTATGAAAAGCCAACTGACATATTTACTCCTGAGGTGCTGACCTGTTGCACCCTCGACAACCACTGGGATTATTATTATTTGACCCTGCTGGTCATCTATGAATGTTTTAACATCTTGGCCATGTACTGTTATAATCTCCACCTGGCACAGCCAGAAGAGGACTGGCCACGCCATAGAGCTTGGTTCCTCTCTAGGTTTCTTCCTAGGTTCCTGCCTTTCTAGGGAGTTTTTCCTAGCCACCGTGCTTCACACCTGCATTGCTTGCTGTTTGGGGTTTTAGGCTGGGTTTCTGTACAGCACTTTGTGACATCAGCTGATGTAAGAAGGCTTTATAAATGCATTTGATTGATTATTACTCAGATTCTCTCTCCCAACCTCCAGCTAGCTAGCTCCCCCTTTCTCTCAATCTTTCTCTTTTCCAATCCCTCCACCTCTCTCTTCTATCTCTCCATCCATCTCTTTTTTATCCTCTCTTCTTTCTCTCAATTTCTCAATTTTCTTCTCTATTCCATCTCTCTTTTTTCCTCTCTCTCCCATCTACCCATCTCTCCCTGAAGATTAACCAACCAACCCGTCATGGAAGCCTTTCCTCTCCGCCACAGAGCTGTATACAGGTCATAAAACCAATGTGGGTTTGACGTAGTTCAACCACACAGGCCAGATTAAAGGACCCGTGTGTTTACCCTAACCCCTCCCTGCTGCACGCTAACATGCACACTACTTCCTAATTCAATTACAACTTGAAGGCTGCAAAGTGGGCATCAAGGACATTGACAAACACTCTCAAAGGGGATTAGCCATTGCCAAACTTAGGTTAGTGTTGCGGAGGTGGTTTGCATGATGAGTGACCTTAACTGGGACTTGAAAACTCCTTTTTGCTCCCAGGGTTAATATCTAGGCTGTAGCCTGGACCACTCAAGACTGTAGTACAAGGGTAGTTTAAGGGTAAACAGCTCCACTCTTCAAGGGCCTCAGCCATAATTACTTTGGTCCTTGCCTTATAAGGAACTGAATTCTACCTGGGAAACTACCAGCTCTCTCCAAGCTTTAGGTGCCAGGGAGGAAGGATAACCAGCAGGAATACAGAACTCAAGAGCCTTGGTTGTCCACCGGTGGCAGTGTAGTGGGTTCTTATGGAGGATATTAGCTGCTGGTCTGCTGTGTACCCTGTGTTACAGAACGAGAGCCAAACCCCAGAGAGCTGGCCCTGCATGCTACTGAAACCACAACCTGTTAACCTCTGGACCAGATACACAGACACAGACACACACACACACACACACAGACACACACACAGACACACACACACACACACACACACACACACACACACACACACACACACAGACACACACACACAGACACACAGACACAGACACAGACACAGACACACAGACACACAGACACACACACACATAGAGCTATCAACCCCACAGATCTAGCTAGTCCTAATGGGGAACACACCCCTGGAACGTTAATGTAATGTAGAGTTCATGTCTGCAGTAATACCTCTGATTACTGGGTAAACTGATACAGTGTAATACATATCAGTTATCACACACATCTTGATTGTGGTTTGTTAACGCAGATGGTTTAGTGTGCAGATCATTACAGTGGTAATCTGAAAAGCCTGATTGCTTGCCGTGCTGCTGCCCTCAATGTGTCCTTTACAGTTTCTCTGTTGGCTCTCTGCTCTCTCTCTTGGGCTGACTCTCTACCCTGGTCTCTATGGTTCTCTGATCTCTCTCTTGGGCTGACTCTCTACCCTGGTCTCTATGGTTCTCTGCTCTCTCTCTTGGGCTGACTCTCTACCCTGGTCTCTATGGTTCTCTGCTCTCTCTCTTGGGCTGACTCTCTACCCTGGTCTCTGTTGGTCCATTTACAGTAACACATCCATGGATGGGAGAGTTGAGTTCAGGCTTTACGGTACACGTGCTGAATCCCAAATGAACCGCTAGCATCAGGGTCGCCTACTGCCTATCCCTGTGCACTCTACATCCCATCTCCCTGTGTTGGAGGAGAGAAATGTGTGTCAGGCTTTCAGGTGCAGAATCTACAGTTACCAGCCTGTATAATGTACGTGTAGTGGTCATGTGTTAGACTGGCTGTGTGTTATTATAGGATACTAGCAGACCAACAGAATCTACAGTTACCAGCCTGTATAATGTACGTGTAGTGGTCATGTGTTAGACTGGCTGTGTGTTATTATAGGATACTAGCAGACCAACAGAATCATTCAAATACGCTTTTCTCCCTGTGGGTTCTGCATTTCAGACTAGCAACCCTTCTAACGCTGAACTGCTGTAAACCCACACACACACACACACACACACACACACACACACACACACACACACACTCTCACAGGGCTGAGCTGTCCCTCTCCTTACCACCTCATTACTGGGCTGTCTCCTGGTCAGCCTGACCCCGCTGGTTAACTCTAATTTCAGAACTGTGTGTGTGTGTGGTCTCCTTTGTGTGTGTATGTGTGTGTTTCCGCGTATCCGTGTGTATATGTGTGTGTTTCCGCTTATCTCTGTGTGTGTGTGTGTGTGTGTGTTATTTCATATTGGTTTTAATCCCATGGTGTCAATCTCCATTCCAGGGTAATTTATGTTGGACACGCTCCCCATCTCAGCACTCAGCTCTTTCTGTGACTGTGTGTGTGTGTGTGTGTGACTGTGTGTGTGTGTGTGACTGTGTGTGTGTGTGTGTGACTGTGTGTGTGTGTGTGTGTGTGTGTGTGTGTGTGTGTGTGTGTGTGTGTGTGTGTGTGTGTGACAGTGTGTGTACGAGCATCTCTAGTGGGTACAGACTTGACTAAGGGCAGAGGCAGATGCAGAGGCAGCCCATGTCCAGTCCAGTGTTTCTCAGTGAGGCTGGATAGAGCAGTAACAGAAGTCAGTCCCCAGGTCCTTACTGATAAACTCTACACTCAATCCTTACATACTTTACATATTAACCCATAATGAATGGTGGCTCCCTCTCTGGCCACCATTATAATTAAAACGTGATTTACTCATCTGGGACAAAGAGAAACTTGCCCCAGAAACTGCCCTCACTGTCTGTGGCTGTGTGTCTGTGTCTGTGTCTGTGTCTGTGTCTGTGTCTGTGTCTGTGTGTCTGTGTGTCTGTGTGTCTGTGTCTGTGTCTGTGTCTGTGTCTGTGTCTGTGTCTGTGTCTGTGTCTGTGTGTGTGTGTGTGTGTGTGTGTGTCTGTGTGTGTGTCTGTGAGTGTGTGCGCGTGAGAACGCGCGATAGAGAACATTTGGGCATAATATGGACATGGAGAACTGTAAATTGAGCCAGAGTCGACGCAGGCAGCAGACACTTCTTATGATTCAGCTCCCATTAGACAATGGTTCAGGCTTCCTGAGCACACTGGGACTGCTGTTTGTTTTCTTATCTCATTATTTACTGGGATGGTTTCTTGGCCAAGACCCAAATCTCACAGTACCTTTTTAATTCATATTAAGTATAATTGTTGTTAGATAATGAACTTCAACATTCCTCCGTCCAGAAATAAGAAACTTCCCTGTCCTCACATCCCTCAGCACAGAAACAACAACTACCGTCACGTTTCCATTACAACTGGGGAACGATAAAGAAGAGATGGAGGATACATCATCACTGGTCTCTACAGTGGACAGCTATAGAGAGATGGAGGATACATCATCGCTGGTCTCTACAGTGGACAGCTACAGAGAGATGGAGGATACATCATCGCTGGTCTCTACAGTGGACAGCTATAGAGAGATGGAGGATACATCATCACTGGTCTCTGCAGTGGACAGCTACAGAGAGATGGAGGATACATCATCACTGGTCTCTGCAGTGGACAGCTACAGAGAGATGGAGGATACATCATCACTAGTCTCTACAGTGGACAGCTACAGAGAGATGGAGGATACATCATCACTGGTCTCTACAGTGGACAGCTATAGAGAGATGGAGGATACATCATCACTGGTCTCTGCAGTGGACAGCTATAGAGAGATGGAGGATACATCATCGCTGGTCTCTGCAGTGGACAGCTATAGAGAGATGGAGGATACATCATCGCTGGTCTCTGCAGTGGACAGCTATAGAGAGATGGAGGATACATCATCGCTGGTCTCTGCAGTGGACAGCTATAGAGAGATGGAGGATACATCATCGCTGGTCTCTGCAGTGGACAGCTATAGAGAGATGGAGGATACATCATCGCTGGTCTCTGCAGTGGACAGCTACAGAGAGATGGAGGATACATCATCACTGGTCTCTACAGTGGACAGCTACAGAGAGATGGAGGATACATCATCACTGGTCTCTACAGTGGACAGCTATAGAGAGATGGAGGATACATCATCACTGGTCTCTACAGTGGACAGCTATAGAGAGATGGAGGATACATCATCACTGGTCTTTACAGTGGACAGCTACAGAGAGATGGAGGATACATCATCACTGGTCTCTACAGTGGACAGCTACAGAGAGATGGAGGATACATCATCACTGGTCTCTACAGTGGACAGCTACAGAGAGATGGAGGATACATCATCACTGGTCTCTACAGTGGACAGCTACAGAGAGATGGAGGATACATCATCGCTGGTCTCTACAGTGGACAGCTATAGAGAGATGGAGGATACATCATCGCTGGTCTCTGCAGTGGACAGCTATAGAGAGATGGAGGATACATCATCACTGGTCTCTACAGTGGACAGCTATAGAGAGATGGAGGATACATCATCACTGGTCTCTACAGTGGACAGCTATAGAGAGATGGAGGATACATCATCACTTGTCTCTACAGTGGACAGCTATAGAGAGATGGAGTCATATTGTAATAGGGAGGACATATTCAATACTACTTTCATCATGTCTAGCTGTATAGTTGCTGTTAGAGGAATATGTCCCAGCCTCCATGGAAACACCCTGTCAAGGAGGATGTATGGACAATTTCTTATGTCTGTCTAGTATACACGTGAGATACAGCTTCTAACTAGGGCCCTGAGTTCTTCCTGGTCAAGTCAGGTCACCTCTGGCCCTAGGTATGTATCCAGGGTGTTGGAGTTCAACAAGTCTCAGCCCTGCCATAGAGGGTCTACCAAGGCTGTTTGTTAGGGAGGGATTTCTGACCAACTTAATATAAGCACTTATCCTGGGGTATCTATCTCTAGGACTTAGTGACTGGGGTATCTATCTCTAGGACTTAGTGACAGGGGTATCTATCTCTAGGACTTAGTGACTGGGGTATCTATCTCTAGGACTTAGTGACTTGGGTATCTATCTCTAGGACTTAGTGACTGGGGTGTCTATCTCTAGGACTTAGTGACAGGGGTATCTATCTCTAGGACTTAGTGACTGGGGTATCTATCTCTAGGACTTAGTGAATGTGGTATCTATCTCTAGGACTTAGTGACTGGGGTATCTATCTCTAGGACTTAGTGACAGGGGTATCTATCTCTAGGACTTAGTGACTGGGGTATCTATCTCTAGGACTTAGTGACTGGGGTATCTATCTCTAGGACTTAGTGACTGGGGTATCTATCTTTAGGACTTAGTGGCTGGGGTATCTATCTCTAGGACTTAGTGACTGGGGTATCTATCTCTAGGACTTAGTGACTGGGGTGATCTGCTGAGGGTCCTCCTCCAAAGCCATCACACACATCTTCTCTATGACTGGGGGACACAGAAAGGTTTCCCAGACATGTGCTTAAACACACACACACACACACACACACACACACACACACACACCTACATGTTGAGTGGTTCATTCAGAAAAGGGTCCTTGGGGAGACAGCTTATGTCCCATACTCTAATAAAGGAGCATTTATGGTCTGTGCTCTATTATCTACAGTGTAGTCTTCAACTGGACCTGTCTCACTCTAGACCTGTCTCCCTCTAGACCTGTCTCCCTCTGGACCTGTCTCACTCTAGACCTGTCTCACTCTAGACCTGTCTCCCTCTAGACCTGTCTCCCTCTAGGCCTGTCTCCCTCTAGGCCTGTCTCCCTCTAGGCCTGTCTCCCTCTAGGCCTGTCTCCCTCTAGACCTGTCTCACTCTAGACCTGTCTCCCTCTAGACCTGTCTCCCTCTAGACCTGTCTCCCTCTAGGCCTGTCTCCCTCTAGACCTGTCTCCCTCTACACCTGTCTCCCTCTAGACCTGTCTCCCTCTAGGCCTGTCTCCCTCTAGGCCTGTCTCCCTCTAGACCTGTCTCCCTCTAGGCCTGTCTCCCTCTAGACCTGTCTCCCTCTAGGCCTGTCTCCCTCTAGACCTGTCTCCCTCTACACCTGTCTCCCTCTAGACCTGTCTCCCTCTAGACCTGTCTCCCTCTACACCTGTCTCCCTCTAGACCTGTCTCCCTCTAGACCTGTCTCCCTCTAGACCTGTCTCCCTCTAGACCTGTCTCCCCTGTCTCCCTCTAGACCTGTCTCCCTCTAGACCTGTCTCCCTCTAGACCTGTCTCCCTCTAGACCTGTCTCCCTCTAGGCCTGTCTCCCTCTAGGCCTGTCTCCCTCTAGGCCTGTCTCCCTCTAGGCCTGTCTCCCTCTAGGCCTGTCTCCCTCTAGGCCTGTCTCCCTCTACACCTGTCTCCCTCTACACCTGTCTCCCTCTACACCTGTCTCCCTCTAGACCTGTCTCCCTCTACACCTGTCTCCCTCTAGACCTGTCTCCCTCTACACCTGTCTCCCTCTACACCTGTCTCCCTCTACACCTGTCTCCCTCTACACCTGTCTCCCTCTACACCTGTCTCCCTCTACACCTGTCTCCCTCTAGACCTGTCTCCCTCTAGACCTGTCTCCCTCTAGACCTGTCTCCCTCTAGACCTGTCTCCCTCTAGACCTGTCTCCCTCTACACCTGTCTCCCTCTACACCTGTCTCCCTCTACACCTGTCTCCCTCTACACCTGTCTCCCTCTACACCTGTCTCCCTCTACACCTGTCTCCCTCTAGACCTGTCTCCCTCTAGACCCGTCTCCCTCTAGACCCGTCTCCCTCTAGACCCGTCTCCCTCTAGACCCGTCTCCCTCTAGACCCGTCTCCCTCTAGGCCCGTCTCCCTCTAGGCCTGTCTCCCTCTAGGCCTGTCTCCTTCTAGGCCTGTCTCCCTCTAGACCCGTCACGCTCTCTGCCTGTCTCGCTCTATATACCTGTCACGCTCTCTGTCTGTCTCGCTCTCTGCCTGTCTCGCTCTCTGCCTGTCACGCTCTCTGCCTGTCTCCCTCTAGACCTGTCACTCTCTCTGCCTGTCTCGCTCTATACCTGTCACGCTCTCTGCCTGTCACGCTCTCTGCCTGTCTCCCTCTAGACCTGTCACGCTCTCTGCCTGTCACGCTCTCTGCCTGTCTCGCTCTCTGCCTGTCACGCTCTCTGCCTGTCTCCCTCTAGACCTGTCACGCTCTCTGCCTGTCATGCTCTCTGCCTGTCACTCTCTCTTCCTGTCTCGCTCTCTGCCTGTCTCGCTCTCTACCTGTCTCCCTCTAGACCTGTCACGCTCTCTGCCTGTCACTCTCTCTTCCTGTCTCGCTCTCTGCCTGTCTCGCTCTCTGCCTGTCTCCCTCTAGACCTGTCACGCTCTCTGCCTGTCTCCCTCTAGACCCGTCTCCCTCTAGACCCGTCTCCCTCTAGGCCTGTCTCCCTCTAGGCCTGTCTCCCTCTAGGCCTGTCTCCCTCTAGGCCTGTCTCCCTCTAGACCCGTCTCCTTCTAGGCCTGTCTCCCTCTAGACCCGTCACGCTCTCTGCCTGTCTCGCTCTATATACCTGTCACGCTCTCTGTCTGTCTCGCTCTCTGCCTGTCTCGCTCTCTGCCTGTCACGCTCTCTGCCTGTCTCCCTCTAGACCTGTCACGCTCTCTGCCTGTCTCGCTCTATACCTGTCACGCTCTCTGCCTGTCACGCTCTCTGCCTGTCACGCTCTCTGCCTGTCTCCCTCTAGACCTGTCACGCTCTCTGCCTGTCACGCTCTCTGCCTGTCACGCTCTCTGCCTGTCACGCTCTCTGCCTGTCTCGCTCTCTGCCTGTCACGCTCTCTGCCTGTCTCCCTCTAGACCTGTCACGCTCTCTGCCTGTCATGCTCTCTGCCTGTCACTCTCTCTTCCTGTCTCGCTCTCTGCCTGTCTCGCTCTCTACCTGTCTCCCTCTAGACCTGTCACGCTCTCTGCCTGTCACTCTCTCTTCCTGTCTCGCTCTCTGCCTGTCTCGCTCTCTGCCTGTCTCCCTCTAGACCTGTCACGCTCTCTGCCTGTCACGCTCTCTGCCTGTCACTCTCTCTTCCTGTCTCGCTCTCTGCCTGTCTCGCTCTCTACCTGTCTCCCTCTAGACCTGTCACGCTCTCTGCCTGTCACTCTCTCTTCCTGTCACGCTCTCTGCCTGTCACGCTCTCTGCCTGTCACGCTCTCTGTCTGTCACGCTCTCTACCTGTCACGCTCTCTGCCAGTCACGCTCTCTGCCTGTCACGCTCTCTGCCAGTCACGCTCTCTGCCAGTCACGCTCTCTTCCTGTCACGCTCTCTGCCAGTCACGCTCTCTACCTGTCACGCTCTCTGCCAGTCACGCTCTCTGCCAGTCACGCTCTCTGCCAGTCACGCTCTCTGCCAGTCACGCTCTCTACCTGTCACGCTCTCTGCCTGTCTCCTTCTCTGCCTGTCATGCTCTCTACATGTCTCGCTCTCTGCCATTCACGCTCTCTGCCTGTCACGCTCTCTGCCTGTCACGCTCTCTGCCTGTCACGCTCTCTGCCTGTCTCGCGCTCTGCCTGTCTCAGTCTCACCTAAAAAGTATGACTTGTGAAGTGCCTGTTGTGTATTTATTTGAGCTTCTAAGCCATTAGAGTGAGTGACAGCAGCAGCAGCAGAGACAAACATATTGTGAACGACCCTCAGTTGGGGGTTGGAGTGTGTGTGTGTCAGTGGAGGCTGGTGGAAGGAGTTATAGGAGGACAGGATCATTGTAATGGCTGGAATGGAATAAATGGAATGGAGTCAAACGTGGTTTCCAGATGTTTTATAATGAGCCTGTCCTCCTATAGCTCCTCCCTCCAACCTCCTCTGTTGTGTGTGTGTGTGTGTGTGTGTGTGTTGAGGGGGCCAGTAGGGTCGTGGGGTCATGGTCTGAGCCCTGTCTCAACAACACAGCGTCTATGTCTCCACCTTCAATAAATAGAGCCTTGCTTTCATACGTGTCACCCTTCCATCAGTCCTCCCAATCCCCAGTCAGCCAGGCAATCACACTGGAACGAGTGTGTGCGAGTGTGTTCATACATGAATGAGTGAGTGTTGGAAAGTATGCCTACCAATGTAAAAGTCCCAAGACAATTGCATTCCACTTGAAAAACAGTGTTGGACTAATGTAGTTCTGAACTGTTTGTGACCAATATGGAGCCCAGATTGCTGTGTGTCACCGTCTTAGGTTAGAACTGCCTCCTCAGTGTGGCTGCTGCAGTTTACGACCCTTGTCCACGCTTAGGAGGAGTCTGAATTTCACACATTAACACTCTCTCCATCACCTGCAAATACCTGGTCCCAGAAAAACACACACACACCATCAACAACAACACCAACCACACTTCGTTAGCACAATGGAGCAATGTTGAGAGAAGTCCACCCTCTAAATCACCTCACAGTGTGTGTGTGTGTGTGTGTGTGTGTGTGTGTGTGTGTGTGTGTGTGTAGCCAGGCGTGTGGGTATGTGTGTGTACAAATACTATGTGTGAAGTGATGAGACAATTTGTTTTATTCCGTCAGACAAAGAGCTTCTGTGTACAGACCTGTCCAAACACACTACCATACACCACTACACACTACCATACACCACTACACACTACCATACACCACTACACAATACCATACACCACTACACACTACCATACACCACTACACACTACCATACACCACTACACACTACCATACACCACTACACAATACCATACACCACTACACACTACCATACACCACTACACACTACCATACACCACTACACACTACCATACACCACTACACAATACCATACACCACTACACACTACCATACACCACTACACACTACCATACACCACTACACACTACCATACACCACTACACACTACCATACACCACTACACACTACCATACACCACTACACACTACCATACACCACTACACACTACCATACACCACTACACACTACCATACACCACTACACACTACCATACACCACTACACACTACCATACACCACTACACACTACACTCTCTCTCTCTCATACACAGACAGTGACATGCCAGTCTCCCTTTATTCACCTAGCCTGCTGTCTCTACAGTACCAGAACCTGCTCATTTCAACAGCAGAATAACAAACAGCTCTCCTCAAGCTATCACTCCTCATCCCTACCCTCTCCTCACCCCTACCCTCTCCTCACCCTATCACTCCTCATCCCTACCCACTCCTCATCCCTACCCTCTCCTCACCCTATCACTCCTCATCCCTACCCTCTCCTCACCCTATCACTCCTCATCCCAACCTCTCCTCATCCCTACCCTCTCCTCATCCCTACCCTCTCCTCACCCTATCACTCCTCATCCCTACCCTCTCCTCATCCCTACCCTCTCCTCACCCTATCACTCCTCATCCCTACCCTCTCCTCATCCCTACCCTCTCCTCATCCCTACCCTCTCCTCACCCTATCACTCCTCATCCCTACCCTCTCCTCATCCCTATCCTCTCCTCATCCCTACCCTCTCCTCACCCTATCACTCCTCATCCCTACCCTCTCCTCATCCCTACCCCATCCCTACCCACTCCTCATCCCTACCCTCTCCTCACCCTATCACTCCTCATCCCTACCCTCTCCTCACCCTATCCTCATCCCTACCCTCTCCTCACCCTATCACTCCTCATCCCTACCCTCTCCTCACCCTATAACTCCTCATCCCTACCCTCTCCTCATCCTATCACTCCTCATCCCTACCCTCTCCTCAACCTATCACTCCTCATCCCTACCCTCTCCTCAACCAATCACTCCTCATCCCTACCCTCTCCTCATCCCTACCCTCTCCTCACCCTATCACTCCTCATCCCTACCCTCTAATCATCCCTACCCTCTCCTCACCCTATCACTCCTCATCCCTACCCTCTCCTCATCCCTACCCTCTCCTCATCCTATCACTCCTCATCCCTACCCTCTCCTCAACCTATCACTCCTCATCCCTACCCTCTCCTCAACCTATCACTCCTCATCCCTACCCTCTCCTCATCCCTACCCTCTCCTCACCCTATCACTCCTCATCTCTACCCTCTAATCATCCCTACCCTCTCCTCACCCTATCACTCCTCATCCCTACCCTCTCCTCACTCTATCCTCATCCCTACCCTCTCCTCATCCCTACCCTCTCCTCATCCCTATCCTCATCCCTACCCTCTCCTCATCCCTACCCTCTCCTCATCCCTACCCTCTCCTTACCCTATCACTCCTCATCCCTACCCTCTCCTCATCCCTACCCTCTCCTCACCCTATCACTCCTCATCCCTACCCTCTCCTCATCCCTACCCTCTCCTCTTCCCTACCCTCTCCTCACCCTATCACTCCTCATCCCTACCCTCTCCTCATCCCTACCCTCTCCTCATCCCTACCCCATCCCTACCCACTCCTCATCCCTACCCTCTCCTCACCCTATCACTCCTCATCCCTACCCTCTCCTCACCCTATCACTCCTCATCCCTACCCTCTCCTCATCCCTACCCTCTCCTCATCCCTACCCTCTCCTCATTTCTACCCTCTCCTCATCCCTACCCACTCCTCATCCCTACCCTCTCCTCACCCTATCACTCCTCATCCCTACCCTCTCCTCACCCTATCACTCCTCATCCCTACCCTCTCCTCTCAATCCCTATCACTTTCATCCCTCACCCTCCCCTTATCCCTAATTCCCTCTTCTCATCCCTAACTTCTCTCTCCCCATCATCCCTAATTTTCTCCTCAATAATCCCTATCACTCTCATCCCTACTCTCTCCTCATCCCTACTCCTCTCCCTCACCCTATCACTCCTCATCCCTAATCCCTCCCCCTCATCCCTGTCCTCTCCTTCATCCCTACCCCCTCTCCCTTTCAATCCCTATCAGCTCCTTGATCCCTACCCTCCTCCTCATCCCTACCCCATCCCTACCCACTCTCTTTCATCCCTACCCCCTCTCTCCTCACCCTTATCACTCTCATCCCTACTCTCCTCTCCCTCACCCTATCCTCATCCCTACCCCTCTCCCTCACCCTATCACTCCTCATCCCTACTCCTCTCCTCACCCTATCACTCCTCATCCCTTTACCTCTCCCTCATCCCTACCCCTCTCTCATCCCCAGATCCTCATCCCTACTCCTCCTCATCCCTAATCCTCTCCTCATCCCTCTCCTAACCCTATCACTCCCCATCCCTACTCCTCTCCCTCATCCCTAATTCCCTCTCCTCACCCCTATCACTCCTCATCCCTAATCTCTCTCCTCATCCCTAATTCCTACTTCCTCTTTTCCCTAATCTCTCTCCTCAATCTCTATCAATCTTCATCCCTACCCCCTCTCTCTTTCATCCCTACTCCTCTCCTCTATCCCTACCCTCTCCTCATCCCTTTACCCTACTCCCCATCCCTACCCTCTCCTCAATCTCTATCACTCTCATCCCTACTCCTCTCTCCCTCATCCCTAATCTCTCCTCATCCCTGCACCCTCTCCTCACCCTATCACTCCTCATCCCTACCCTCTCCTCATCCCTACTCCTCTCTCCTCACCCTATCACTCCTCATATCCCTACCCTCTCCCTCATCCCTACCCTCTCCCTCATCCCTACTCCCTCTCCTCACCCTTAGGACACTCCTCATCCCTACCCTCCTCCCCATCCCTACCCTCCTCCTATCCCTACCCTCCTCCCCATCCCTACCCACTCCCTCATCCCCTACCCTCTCCTCACCCTCTATCACTCCCTCATCCCTAATCCCTCTCTCATCCCTAATCCCTCTCCTCATCCCTATCTCCTCTCCCTCAATCTCTATCACCCTCACATCCCTACCCTCTCCTCATCCCTATCCCTCTCCTCATCCCTACCCTCTCTCCCTCAACCCCCGACACCCTCATCCCTAATCTCTCCTCATCCCTACTCCCATCCCTACTCCACTCCCTCATCCCTAATTACCCTCTCCCTCTAATCTCATCACTCCTCATCCCTTTCCCTCTCCCCACCCTATCACTCCTCATCCCTACCTCTCCTTATCCCTAATTCTACCTCTCCCCATCCCTAACCCTTCTCATTTTTAATTCCTACCCTCTCCTCATCATCCCTACCCACTCTCTCACCCCTAACCCTCTCCTCACCCGGATCACTCCCTCATCCCTGCACTACCACTCCCCATCCCTACCCCCTTCTCTCACCCCTAATCACTCCTCATCCCTACCTCCTCTCCTCACCCTATCACTCCTCATCCCAACCCTTCCTCATCCTCCTACTCCCTCTCCTCATCCCTACCCTCTCCTCACTCCTATCACTCCTCATCCCTACCTCTCCTCATCCCTAATTCCTCTCCTCACCCTATCACTCCTCATCCCTAACCTCTCCTCATCCCTTTACCTCTCTCCCTCATCCCTAACCCTCTCCCTCCCTCAACCCTGCATCACCTCTCATCCCTACCCTCTCTCCTCATCCCTATCCTCTCCTTATCCCTACCCTCTCCTCACACCCGACACTCTCATCCCTAATCTCCCTCCTCCTATCCCTACCCCGATCCCTACTCCACTCCTTTCATCCCTACCCTCTCCTCACACCCTATCACTCTCATCCCACCCTCTCTCTCTCTATTCTCATCCCTTTACCCTTCTCCTCAATCTCTATCACTCCTCATCCCTACTCCTCTCTCAACCCTGAGCAACCTCATCCCTACCCTCTCCCATCCCTATCACCTCATCCCTAATTACTCTCTCCTCAACCTATCACCTCCTCATCCCTACTCCTCTCTCTCCTCAACCAATCACTCTCATCCCTACCCTCTCCTCATCCCTACCCACTCTCCTCACCCTAATCACCTCATCCCTACCCCCTCTAATCATCTCGACTTTCCTCACCCTATCATCACTCATCCCTACCCTCTCTCCTCATCCGGTGACCTCCTCTCCTCATCCGATCACTCTCATCCCTACCTCTCTCTGTCAACCCATCACTCCTCATCCCTACCCCTCTCCTTCAACCTATCACTCTCATCCCTACCCTCTCTCATCCCTTTACCCCCTCTCGACTTATCACTCCTCATCCCCTACCCCCCTAATCATCCCTTTACCCTCCTCACCCTATCACTCCCTCATCCCTACCTCCTCTCCCCTCACTCTATCCCTCATCCCTACCTCTCCTCCTCATCCCTACCCCTCTCCTCATCCCTTTATCCCCATCCCTACCCTTTCCTCATATCCCTACTCCTCTCCTCATCCCTACCCTCTCCTTACTCCTCAATTCTCTTCTCATCCCTAATCCCTCTCCTCATCCCTACCCTCTCTCTCACTCTCTATCACTCCTCATCCCTACCCTCTCCTCATCCCTACCCCTCTCCCTCTTCCCTAATCTCTCTCCTCACCCTATCACTCCTCATCCCTACACCTCTCTCCTCATCCCTACCCCTCTCCTCATCCCTGACCCCCTCTCCTCATCCCTACCCTCTCCTCATCCCTACCCACTCCTCATCCCTCACCCTCTCCCCACCCTATCACTCCCTCATCCCTACCCCTCTCCTCATCCCCTACCCTCTCCTCATCCCACCCTCTCCTGTCCCTATCAATTCCTCATCCCACCCTCTCTCCTCATCCCTGCACCTCTCCTCTTACATCCCTAATCTCTCTCCTCATCCCTACCTTCTCTCACTCGATTCCTCACCCTCTCCTCATCCCTATCACTCCTCATCCCTTACTCCCTAACCTCCATCCCGCACTTCGGTCCCTCGGCCTCTCCTCTCAGACTTCTCTCAGTAAGGCTCAACCTCTCTTCCTCCTCCTTCTTACCCCCTCTCCCCACCCGATCACTCCTCATCCCTACTCTCTCCTCATCCCTAATCTCCCATCCCTACTCCACTCCTCTTCATCCCTACTCCCTCTCCTCACTTATCACCTCCTCATCCCTGATCACCCTCATCCCTTACTCCTCTCCTCATCCCTACCCTCTCCTCTCTATCCCTACCCTCTCCTCATTTCTACCCTCTCTCATCCCTACCCACTCCTCATCCCTTTACACCCTCTCCTCATCCCTATCCCTCTCCTCATCCCTACCCTCTCTCACCCTAATCACCCCTCATCCCTACCCTCTCCTCCTCATCCCTACCCCATCCCTACCCACTCTCATCCCTACTTCCCTCTCCTCACCCTATCACTCCCCATCCCTATCACTTCCTCATCCCTGTTCTCTCCTCATCCCTACCCTCCCCATCCCGCTACCCTCTCCTCATTTCTAATCTCCCTCTCCCTCATCCCTACCCACTCTCATCCCTAATACCCTCTCCTCAACCCTATCACCTCCCCATCCCTACCTTCTCCCCACCCTCGATCACTCCTCATCCCTAATCCTCTCCTCAATTTATCACTCCCTCATTCCTCAATTTCTCCTCCTCATCCTCCTAACTTCTTCTCATCCCTAATCCTCTCCTCATCCCACTTCTCCTTCTCACCCTATCACCTCATCCCTATCCTCTCCCTCTCATCCCTACCCTCTCCTTCAATCTATCACTTACATCCCCTTAAACCCTCTCCTCATCCCTGTCCTCTCCTCATCCCTTTCCTCTCTCACCTCTATCACCCCTCTCATCCCTACCCTTTCCCTCATCCCTACCCCATCCCTACCCACTCCTCATCCCTAAATCTCTCCTCACCCTGGTCACCCTCATCCCTACCCTCTCCTCAACTTATCCTCATCCCTACTCCTCTCCTCAACCCTATCACTCCTCATCCCTACCCTCTCCTCACCCCCATCACTCCTCATCCCTACCCTCTCCTCATCCCTCCTACCCTCTCCTCATCCCTATCCCTCATCCCTAACCCTCCTCCTCATCCCACCCTCTCCTCATCCCTCCTACACTCGATCACTCCCTCATCCCTACCCTCTCCATCCCTAATTCCCTACCCTCCTCTTAATCTCTATCACTCCTCATCCCTAATCCCTCTCCCTTATCCCTAACTTCTCCCTCTTCCCCACTCTCTCTCTCTCACCCTATCACACTTTTCATCCCTACCCTCTCCCCTCTTATCCCTAATCTCTCTCCTCATATCCCTACCCTCTCCTCATCCTCTACCCACTCTCTCATCCCTTTAACCCTCGCCACTCCTCACTCCTCACATCCCTACCCTTCCTACATCCCACTTCTCTCCTCATACCCCTCTCCCTCATCCCTTTACCCTCTCCTCACCCTCTAATCACCCTCATCCCCATCTCCTCTCTCTCATCCCTACCCTCTCCTCACCCTATCATACTCCCTCATCCCCACCCTCTCCTCATCCCTACCCTCTCCTCAGATCCCTACCCTCTCCTCACACCCTATCACTCCTCATCCCTACCCTCTCCTCATCCCTTCCTACCCCTCCCTCATCCCTAATTCCTCCTCATCCCTACCCACTCCCTCATCCCTTTACCCACTCTCACCCTATCACTCCTCACTCCCTAATTCCTCTCCCTCATCCCTCCTCCTTAATCTCGTCCTCATCCCCACTCCTCTCTCCTCACCCCATCACTCCGGTCCCTATCCTCTCTCCTCCATCCCTATCCTCTCCTCATCCCTACTCCTCTCCTCACCCTATCACTCTCATCCCTAATCTCTCTCCCTCATCCCTACCCCATCCCTAATTCCACTCCTCATCCCTTTAATTCCCTCTCCTCAATCTTATCAATTCTCATCCCTTCCCTCTCCCCACACCCTATCACTCCTCATCCCACTCCTCTCCTCATCCCTAACCCTCTCCCCATCCCTAATCCTCCTCATTTCACCCTCTCCTCATCCCTACTCCACTCCTCTATCCCTACCCTCTCCTCACCCTATCACTCC
Source organism: Brachymystax lenok tsinlingensis (assembly GCA_030435695.1). Classification (NCBI taxonomy): domain Eukaryota; kingdom Metazoa; phylum Chordata; class Actinopteri; order Salmoniformes; family Salmonidae; genus Brachymystax; species Brachymystax lenok. The sequence continues at coordinate 28,533,345 of CM059797.1, read as the reverse complement.
TCATCCCTACCTCTCCTCAATCCCTATCACTCCTCATCCCTACCCCCCCTCCTCACCCTATCACTCCCTCATCCCTACCCTCCTCTTTACATCCCTACCCCCTCTTCTCATCCCTAATACCCTCTCCCCATCCCTACCCTCTCCTCTCACCCTATCACTCCCTCATCCCTAATCCCTCTCCTCATCCCTACCCCCTCCTCACCCCTATCACTCTCTCATCCCTACCCTCTCCTCTCATCCCTATATCCCTCTCCTTCATCCCTGCACCCTCTCTCACCCTATCACTCCTCATCCCTCACTCCCTCTCCTCATCCCTAACTCCCATCCCTTTACTCCACTCCTCATCCCTAATCTCTCCTCACCCTATCACTCCTCATCCCTAATCCTTCCCTCACCCTATCCCCATCCCCTAATCTCTCTCCTCAACCCCATCACTCCTCACCCTAATCCACCCTCCTCACCTTATCGAACTCTCATCCCTTTACGCCTCATCCCTACTTCTCTCATCCGACACTACTCCTCATCCCTACCCTCTCCTCAACCTATCACTCCTCATCCCTACCTCTCCTCGCAACCTATCACTCTCATCCCTACCCTCTTCCCTCATCCCTACCCTCTCTCACCCATCATCAATTCCTCATCCCTACCCTCTAATCATCCCTACCCTCTCCTCACCCTATCACCCTCATCCCTAATCCCTCCTCACTCTATCCCTCATCCCTAACCCTCTCCCTCATCCCTACCCTCCTCTCCTCATCCCTATCCTCATCCCTACTCCTCTCCTCATCCCTAATCTCTCTCCCTCTTACATCCCTACTCCTCTCCTTAATCCCTATCACTCTCCCATCCCTAATTCCCTCTCCCTCATCCCCTTCTAATTCTCTCTCTCCCTCTTCCCTAATCTCCCCAATCTCATCACTCCTCATCCCTGCCCTCTCCTCCCCATCCCTAATCCCCTCTCCTTAATTCCTCATCACTCCTCATCCCTAATCTCCTCTCCTTCATCCCTAACCCTCTCCCCATCACTCACCCTCTCCCCCATCCCTTTACTCCACTCCCCCATCCCTAATCTACTCCTCTCGCCAATTTCATCACTCCCTCATCCTTCTAATTCCTCTCCTTCATCCCTAACCTCTCTGCATCCCTACCCTCTTCTCTCCCAACCCTATCAACCTCTCATCCCTACCCTCTCTCCCATCCCTATCCTCTCTCTCATCCCTCTACCCTCTCCTCACCCTTATCACTCCTCATCCCCATCCTTTTCCTCTATCCCCTACCCTCTCTCTCTAACCTATCACTCACCTCATCCCTTCCCTCTCATCCCTACCCCCTCTCCCTTACCCCCGATCACTCTCATCCCTACTCCTAATCATCTCTACTCCTCTCCTCAATCCCCATCACTCCTCACATCCCTACTCCTCTCCACATCCCTACCCCTCTCCCTCAATCCCTAATCACCTTCATCCCTACCTCTCCCCTCACTCTATCCTCATCCCTACTACCCTCCCCATCCCTATCCTCATCCCTACCCTCCCCATCCCTAATTCTCTCCCTCATCCCCACCCCCTCCCACCCTATCACTCTCATCCCCTACCTCTCTCCTCATCCCTAATCTCCCTCTCCCCATCCCCATCACTCCTCATCCCTACTCCTCTCCTCAACCTATCACTCCTCATCCCTAATTCCCTCTCTCCTCAACCGCTAATCACTCTCATCCCTTATCCTCTTTCTTTATCTCACCCTCACTCCTAATACTTATCACTCCTCATCCTACCTCCTCTCTCTCATCCCTACTCAATTTATCCAATTCACTCTCATCCCTACCCTCCTCCTCACCCTTTAATCACTCATCCCTACTCCTCTCTCACCCTATCATTCCTCATCCTTACCCCATCTCCTCATCCCTACCCTCCTCCTCATCCCTCTCTCCCCTCTCTCCCTATCCCTACTTCTCTCCTCATCCCTACCCTGTAGCCCTACCCACTCCTCAGCCCTACCCCTCTCCTCACCCCTATCACCTCATCCCACTACCTCTCTCACCCTATCACCTCATCCCTACCCTCTCCTCATCCCTACACTCCTCTTCTCATCCCTACTCCTCTCCTCATCCCTAACCTCTCCTCATCCCTAATTCCTCTCCTCACCCTATCACTCCTCATCCCTAACCCTCTCCTCATCCCCTACCCTCTCCTTATCCCTAATTCCATCCCTACCTTAATTCCTCATTATCCACCCTAATTTTCCTCAATCCTTTATCACTCCTCATCCCACTCCTTCTTCATCCCTAATCTCTCTCATCCCTAACCTCTCTATCCCTACCCTCTCGCTCAATCCCACTCACCCTCATCCCCTACCCTCTCCTCAAATTCTATCACTCCTCATCCCTACCCACTTCTCATCCCTAATCTCTCTCCCTCATCCTATCACCTCATCCCTGTCACCCTCTCCCTCAACCTATCACTCTCATCCCTTTACCCTCTCCTCAACCTATCACTCCTCCATCCCTAATTCTCTCCTCATCCCTTTACCCTCTCTCACCCTATCACCCCTCATCCCTACCCCTCTCCTCATCCCTAATCTTCCTCTCACTCCCATCACTCTCTCATCCCCACCTCTCCTTATCCCCTATCCTCTCCCCCATCCCTCATCTCTCCTCAATTCTCACTATCACCCTCATCCCTACCCTCTCTCCCCACTCCTACCCCCATCCCTAATTCCACTTTCATCCCTTTGCACTCTCTCCCTCAATCCTATCACTTTCATCCCTAATTTTCCTCAATTTATCCTCATCCCTAATTCCTCCTCACCTCGACACTTAATCTTATCACCTCACCCTCTACCCTAATCTGACACCCTTTCACTCCTCATCCCTTTAATCACTCTCCTTTATCCCTACTCCTCTCTCATCCTCGACACTCCTCATCCCTAATTCTCTCTCTAACTATCACTCTCATCCCTACCCTCTCCTCAACCTATCAACTCTCCATCCCTACTCCTCTCCTCATCCCTAATCCTCTCCCTCACCCTGATCACTCCTCATCCCTACCCCCTAATCATCCCTACCTCTCTCTCTCCCTTCACCCTATCACCTTTCATCCCTACCCTCCTCCTCACTCTATCCTCATCCCCTACCCTCTCCTCATCCCTGCACCCTCTCCTCATCCCTATCCTCCATCCCTAATCTCTCTCTCTCATCCCTACCCTCTCCCCATCCCTACCCCCTCCTTTACCCTATCACTCCTCATCCCTACCCCCTCTCTCCCCATCCCTTCACCTCTCCTCTTCCCACCCTCTCCTCAACCCTATCACCCTCATCCCTGTCCCTCCTCATCCCTACCCTCTCCTCCTTCACCCTATCACTCCTCATCCCTAATTCCTCTCTCTTGCCATCCCCCTTTACCCCCTCTCCTCTCATCACTAATTCTCTCATCCCTTTACCCAGTATCCTTACTTCCCCTACTGGCCTCTCCTCGGCCTCTATCACTCCCTTTATCCCTACCCTCTTTCCTCATCCCTACTCCCTCTCCTCATCCCTTACTCCTCTCCTCACCCTATCACTCTCTCATCCCTTTACCCTCTCCTCATCCCTATCCTCTCCTATCCCCGTCCTCTCCCCTGCCCATCCACTACCTCATCCCTATCCTCTCCTCTTATCCCTAATTCCTCTCCTTGCTTAACCGATCACTCTCATCCCTTTCCCTTTCTCATATCCCTTTACCTCTTCTCCTCACTCCTAATCACTCTCATCCCTTACCCTCTCTAATCATCCTTACCCTCTCCTCACCCTATCACTCTCATCCCTACCCCCCTCTCCACATCCCTTTGGCCTCTCCTCACCCTATCACTCTCATCCCTACTCCTCCTCACTTATCCTCATCCCTACACCTCTCCTCATCCCTATCCTCATCCCTACCCTCTCCCTCATCCCTTATCCCTCCTCTTTATCCCTAATCTCCCTCTCCTTAATTCTATATCAATTTCATCCCTAATACTCCTCTCCTCATCCCTACCCTTCTCCTCATCCGCATTACTCATCCCTTACCCTCTCTCTCAACCTATCACTCCTCATCCCTACCCTCTCCTCAACCCTATCACTCTCTCATCCCTATCCTCTCCTCATCCCTACCCTCTCCTCACCCTGACACTCTCATCCCAATCTCTCCTCATCCCTACCCCATCCCTACTCCACTCCTCATCCCTCACCCTCTCCTCACCCTTATCACTCCCTCATCCCTAACCTCTCCTCACCCACATCTCATCCCTACTTCTCTCCTCTATCCCCTAATTACCCTCTCCTCATCCCTACACTTCTCTCCCATCCCTGGCCTCTCCTCTGCAGCCCCTACCCACTCTCAGCCCCTACCCCTCTCCTCACCACACCCCCTATCACTCTCACATCCCTACTCCTCTCTCTCACCCCATCACTCCTCATCCCCTACCCTCTCTCCTCATCCCCTAATCTCCTCTTCTCATCCCTAATTTCCCTCATCCCTAACCTCTCCCCATCCCTACCCCTCTCCCTCACCCTATCACTCCTCATCCCTACTCTCTCTCCTCACTCCCTAATCTCTCTCCTCATCCCTTACCCCTCTATCCTTTTACCCACTCCTTATCCTTTACCTCTCCTCACTTATCACTCCTCATCCCTACCTCCTTTCTTTCTATCCCTACCCTCCTCATCTCATCCCTAACCTCTCCTTCATCCTCATCACCTACTCTCTCACACCCTATCACCCCTCCTCCCTCCCTACCCTCTCTCACCCCCTATCACTCCTCATCCTCACCCACTCCCCATCCCACCATCCCTACCCTCATCCCCACCCCTCCTATCACTCCTCATCCCTACCCTCTCAACCTATCACTCCTCATCCTATACACTCTCATCCCAACCTTATCACTCTCATCATCCCTACTCCTCTCCTCAATTTTATCATCCCTCAATCCTACTCCTCACCCCACTACCCTCTCCTCACCCCATCCCCAACTCCTACCCTCTCCCAATCCTCCTCGACACTCATCATCCCACCCTCTCCTACCCTATCACTCCTCATCCCTAATCTCTCCTCATCCCTACCCTCTCCTCTTCCTACCCTCTCCCTCACCCATCACTCCTCATCCCTACTCCCTCTCCTCATCCCTACCCTCTCCCACACCCTATCACTCCCTCATCCCTAATCTCTCCCTCACTCCCATCCTCATCCCTACCCTCCCTCATCCCTACTTCTCCTCATCCCTATCCTCATCCCTACCCTCTCCTCTCATCCCTACTCTCTCCTCCTCTATCCCTACTCCCTCTCCTTACCCTATCACTCCCCATCCCACCTCTCTCCTTTATCCCTACCCTCCTCTTCCCTCACCCTCTCCTCAACTTATAATTCTCCTTATCCCTAATTCTCTCCTTATAGGTCCCTAATTTCCTCATCACTAACCCTCTCCTCATCCCTACTCACCCTGATCCCTACTCCCTCTCTCACCCTATCACTCCTCATCCTCTACCCTCTCCTCATCCCTACCCTCCCTCCTCATCCCTACCCTCTCCCTTAAATCTCTTTCATCAGCTCCCTCATCCCTACCCTCTCCTCATCCTATCCCTCTCCTTATCCCTACCCTCTCCTCACCCTATCACTCCCCATCCCTACCCTCTCATCCCACCCCATCCCTACTCCACCTCATGATCCTCACCCTCTCCCTCACCCTATCACCCCATCCCTATCTCTCCCCAACCCTATCACTCCTCATCCCACCCTCTCCCCATCCCTACCCTCTCTCATCCCACTCCTCTCCTCATCCCTACCCTCTCCTCAGCCCTACTCCACTCCTCAGCCCCACTCCCTCTCCTCACCCCTTTATCACTCCCCCATCCCTTTACCCTCTCCTCAATCTCTATCACTCCTCATCCCTACTCCCTCTCTCACCCCCATCACTCCTCAACCCTAATTCCCTCTCTCCTCATCCCCTCTTTAATTCCCTTCCTCTTCATCCCTAATTCTCCCTTCCTCATATCCCTAACCTCTCCTCATCCCTACCCCTCTCATCCCTACCTCCTCATCCCTACCCTCTCCTCACCCTATCACTCCTCATCCCTACCCTCTCCTCATCCCTACCCTCTCCTCACCCTATCACTCCTCATCCCTACCCTCTCCTCATCCCTACCTCTCCTCATCCCTACCTCTCCTCACCCACTCCTCATCCCTACCCTCTCCCTCATCCCTATCCACTCCTCATCCCTACCCTCTCTCCTCATCACTCCTCATCCCTACTCCCTCTCCTCATCCCTATCCTCCTCATCCCTACCCTCTCTCTCCTCATCCCTACCCTCTCCTCATCCCTATCCCTCCTCATCCCTACCCTCTCTCCCTCACCCTTTTAATCACTCCTCATCCCTACCCTCTCCTCATCCCTACTCCTCATCCCTACCCACTCCTCATCCCTACCCTCTCCTCACCCTATCACTCTCATCCCTACCCTCTCCTCACCCTATCACTCCTCATTCCCTACCCTCTCCTCATCCCTACCCTCTCCTCATCCCTACCCTCACCTCATCCCTACCCTCTCCTCCAGCCTCTCCTCATCCCTACCCACTCTCTCATCCCTACCCTCTCCTCATCCCTATCACTCCTCATCCCTACCCTCTCCTCACCCTATCACTCCTCATCCCTACTCCTCTCCTCACCCTATCACTCCTCATCCCTACCCTCTCCCTCATCCCTACCCTCTCCTCATCCCTATCCTCTCCTCATCCCTACCCTCTCCTCATCCCTATCTCTCCTCATCCCTACCCTCTCCCTCATCCCTATCCTCCTCATCCCTACCCTCTCCTCATCCCTACTCCCTCTCATCCCTACCCTCTCCCTCATCCCTATCACTCCTCATCCCTACCCTCTCCTCATCCCTACCCTCTCCCTCTCCTCATCCCTACCCTCTCCTCAACCCTATCACTCCTCATCCCTACCCTCTCCTCACCCTATCACTCCTCATCCCCTCTCCTCATCCCTCATCCCTTCATCCCTACCCTCTCCTCATCCCTACCCTCTCCTCATCCCTACACTCCTCATCCCTACCCTCTCCTCAACCCTATCACTCCTCATCCCTACCCTCTCCTCAGCCTATCACTCCTCATCCCTACCCTCTCCTCACCATCCCTACTCCCTCTCTCCTCTCCTATCCCACCCTCTCCTCATCCCTATACCTCTCTCATCCCTACCCTCTCCTCATCCCTATCATTCTCATCCTACCCTCTCCCCATCCCTGCCCTCCTCACCCTATCACTCCTCTTACCCTACTCCTCTCCTATCCCTAACCCCTCATCCCTACCCTCTCACCCCATCCCACCCTCTCCTCATCCCTACCCTCCTTCATCCCACCTCTCTCATCCCTACCTCTCCCTCATCCCTACCCTCTCCCTCACCCTATCACTCCTCATCCCTATCTCTCCCCATCCCTACCTCTCCTCATCCCTACTCCTCTCCTCACCCTATCACTCCTCATCCCTACCCTCTCTCATCCCACCCTCTCACCCTATCACTCCTCATCCCTACTCCTCATCCCTACCTCTCCTCACCCTATCACTCCTCATCCCTACCCTCTCCTCACCCCTATCTCCTCATCCCTACCCTCTCTCAATCACTCCCTACCCTCTCCTCATCCCTCACTCCCTCACCCACTCTCCTCATCCCTACCCTCTCCTCACCCTATCACTCCTCATCCCTACCCTCTCCTCTCCTATCCTCTCATCCCTCTCTCATCCCTCCTCTCCTCATCCTATCACTCCTCATCCCTACCCTCTCCTCATCCCTACCCTCTCCTCATCCCTAATCCTCTCCCTCACCCTATCACTCCTCATCCCTACTCCTCTCCTCATCCCTACCCTCTCCTCATCCCTACCCTATCACTCCTCATCCCTACCCTCTCCTCACCCTATCACTCCTCATCCCTACCTCTCTCCTCATCCCTACCCTCTCCTCTCATCCCTATCTCTCCTCACCCTATCACTCCTCATCCCTACCCTCTCCTCATCCCTATCCTCCTCATCCCTACCCTCTCCCTCATCCCTACCCTCTCCTCACCCTATCACTCCTCATCCCTACCCTCTCCCTCATCCCTACCCTCTCCTCATCCCTATCACTCCTCATCCCTACCCTCTCATCACTCTATCCTCATCCCTACCCTCTCCTCATCCCTACCCTCTCCTCATCCCTACCCTCTCCTTACCCTATCACTCCTCATCCCTACCCTATCACTCCTCATCCCTACCCTCTCCTCATCCCTATCCCTCCTCATCCCTACCCTCTCCTCATCCCTACCCTCTCTCTCCTCATCCCTACTCCTCATCCCTACCCTCTCCTCATCCCTATCCCTCATCCTCTCCTCACCCTATCCTCCTCATCCTTTACTCTACCCTCTCCCTCATCCCTACTCCTCTCCTCATCCCTACCCTCCTCATCCCTACCCTCTCCTCATCCCTACCCTCTCCTCATCCCTACCCTCTCTCATCCCTACCCTCTCCTCATCCCTACCCTCTCCTCATCCCTATCACCCTCATCATCCCTCTCCTCCTCATCCTCTCTCCTCATCCCTACTCCTCTCATCCCTACCCTCTCCTCACCACTATCACTCCTCATCCCTACCCACTCTCCCTCATCCCTCTCTCCTCATCCCTATCACTCCTCATCCCTACCCTCTCCTCATCCCTACCCTCTCCTCACCTATCACTCCTCATCCCTACCCTCTCCTCATCCCTACCCCTCTCTCATCCCTACTCCTCCTCATCCCCTATCTCCTCATCCCTACCTCTCCCCATCCCTACCCTCTCTCCTCATCCCTACCCTCTCCTCATCCCTGCCCTCTCCTCCCTATCACTCCTCATCCCTACCCTCTCATCCCTACCTCTCCCCATCCCTGCCCTCTCCTCATCCCTATCACTCCTCATCCCTACTCCTCTCCTCATCCCTATCCTCTCCTCATCCCTACTCCTCTCTCATCCCTACTCACTCCTCATCCCTACCCTCTCCTCACCCTATCACTCCTCATCCCTACCCTCTCTCACTCCTCATCCCTACCCTCTCCTCACCCTATCCTCCTCATCCCTACCCTCTCCTCATCCTCACTCCTCATCCCTACCCTCTCCTCATCCCTACCCTCTCACCCTCACTCACTCCTCATCCCTAATCTCCTCACCCTCTATCCTCCTCATCCCTACTCCTCTCCTCATCCCTACCCTCTCCCCATCCCTATCACTCCTCATCCCTACCCTCTCCTCACTCTCCCCTAATCTCTCCTCATCCCTACCCTCTCCTCATCCCTAATACCTCCTCATCCCTACACTGTGCTCCTCATCCTCTCCTCATCCCTGCCCTCTCCTCATCCCTACCCTCTCATCCCTACCCTCCTCATCCCTACCCCTCTCCTCATCCCTACCCTCTCCTCACCCTATCACTCCTCATCCCTACCCTCTCCTCCTCTCCTCATCCCTACCCTCTCCTCATCCCTACCCTCTCCTCATCCCTATCCTCATCCCTACCCTCTCTCATCCCTACCCACTCTCCTCATCCCTACTCCTCTCCCTCACCCTATCACTCCCTCATCCCTACCCTCTCCTCATCCCTACCCTCTCCTCATCCCTATCACTCTCATCTCCTCACTCCTCTCCTCATCCCTGCCCTCTCCTCATCCCTACCCTCTCCTCATCCCTACCCTCTCCTCACCCTATCACCTCATCCCTACCCTCCTCATCCCTACCCTCTCCTCATCCCTACCCTCTCCTCATCCCTAATTTCCTCATCCCTACCCTCTCCTCACCCTATCACTCCTCATCCCTACCCTCTCTCACCCTATCACTCCTCATCCCTACCCTCTCCTCATCCCTACCCTCTCCTCATCCCTACCCTCTCCTCATCCCTACCCTCTCCTCACCCTATCACTCCTCATCCCTACCCTCTCCTCACCCTATCACTCCTCATCCCTACCCTCTCCTCATCCCTACCCTCTCCTCATCCCTACCCACTCCTCATCCCTACCCTCTCCTCACCCTATCCTCCTCATCCCTACCCTCTCCTCACCCTATCACTCCTCATCCCTACCCTCTCCTCACCCTATCACTCCCTCATCCCTACCCTCTCCTCATCCCTACCCTCTCCTCATCCCTACCCTCCTCCTCATCCCTATCACTCCTCATCCCTACCCTCTCCTCCCTCATCCCTCTCCCTCATCCCTACCCTCTCCTCATCCCTCCTCATCCCTACCTCCCTCATCCCTATCTCCTCATCCCTACTCCTCATCCCTACCCTCATCCTACCCTCTCCTCATCCCTACCCTCTCCTCATCCCTACCCTCTCCTCATCCCTACCCTCTCCTCACCCTATCACTCCTCATCCCTACCCTCTCCTCAATCCCTATCATCCTCATCCCTACCCTCTCCTCATCCCTACCCTCTCCCTCCTATCACTCATCCCTACCCTCTCATCCCTACCCTCCTCACCCTGCACTCCTCATCCCTACCCTCTCTCACCCTATCACTCCTCATCCCTACCCTCTCCTCATCCCTACCCTCCTCTCCTCATCCCTACCTCTCTCCTCATCCCTACCCTCTCCTCATCCCTACCCTCTCCCTCACCCTATCACTCCTCATCCCATTCCTCATCCCCCCTCTCCTCATCCCTACTCCTCATCCCTACCCTCTCTCCTCACCCTATCACTCTCATCCCTACCCTCTCCTCATCCCTACCCTCTCCTCATCCCTATCCCTCTCCTCATCCCTACCCTCTCCTCATCCCTACCCTCTCTCCTCATCCCTATCACTCCTCATCCCTACCCTCTCCTCATCCCTACCCTCTCCCTCATCCCTACCCTCTCCTCACCCCTATCACTCCTCATCCCTACCCTCTCCTCAATCCCTATCACTCCTCATCCCTCCTCTCCTCATCCCTAACCCTCTCCTCATCCCTACCCTCTCCTCATCCCTATCACTCCTCATCCCTACCCCTCTCCTCATCCCTACCCTCTCCTCATCCCTACCTCTCCCTCATCCCTCCCACCTACTCACTCCTCATCCCTACTCCCTCTCCTCACCCTATCACTCCTCATCCCTACCCTCTCTCATCCCTACCCTCTCCTCACCCTATCACTCTCATCCCACCCTCTCCTCATCCCTACTCCTCTCCTCATCCCTATCACTCCTCATCCCTACCCTCTCCTCATCCCTATCCCCTCTCCTCACCCTATCACTCCTCATCCCTACCCTCTCCTCATCCCTAATCCTCTCCTCATCCCTACCCTCTCCCTCATCCCTACCCTCTCCTCACCCTATCACTCCTCATCCCTACCCTCTCCTCACCCTACTCCACTCCTCATCCCTACCCTCTCCTCATCCCTATCACTCCTCATCCCTACCCTCTCCCCACCCTATCACTCCTCATCCCTACCCTCTCCTCATCCCTACCCTCTCCTCATCCCTATCACTCCTCATCCCTACCCCTCTCCTCATCCCCATCACTCCTCATCCCTACCCTCTCCTCATCCCTATCCCTCCCTCACTTTCACCCCCATCCCTACCCCTCATCCCTATCCCCTCACCCACTCCCTCATCCTTATCTCCCTCATCCCTATCCTCCTCACCCCTATCACTCCTCATCCCTACCCCTCTCCTCATCCCTATCCTCATCCCTACCTCTCCTCATCCCTACTCTCTCCTCATCCCTACCCTCTCCTCAATCCCTATCACTCCTCATCCCTACCCTCTCCTCATCCCTATCTCCTCATCCCTACCCTCTCCTCATCCCTACCCTCTCCTCACCCTATCACTCCTCATCCCTACCCTCTCCTCATCCCTACCCTCTCCTCACCCTATCACTCCTCATCCCTACCCTCTCCTCATCCCTACCCTCTCCTCATCCCTACCCTCTCCTCACCCTATCACTCCTCATCCCTACCCTCTCCTCATCCCTACCCTCTCCTCATCCCTACCCTCTCCTCATCCCTACCCTCTCCTCATCCCTACCCACTCCTCATCCCTACCCTCTCCTCACCCTATCACTCCTCATCCCTACCCTCTCCTCACCCTATCACTCCTCACCCTCCTCATCCCTACCTCTCCTCATCCCTACCCTCTCCCTCATCCCTACCCTCTCCTCATCCCTATCACTCCTCATCCCTACCCTCTCCTTACCCCTATCACTCCTCATCCCTACCCTCTCCTCATCCCTACCTCTCCTCATCCCTGTCTCCTCTCCCTTATCTCTATCACTCCTCATCCCTACCCTCTCATCCCTACCCTCTCCTCATCCCTACCCTCTCCTCATCCCTAATCTCCTCCCCATCCTCATCCCTACCCTCTCCCCATCCCTATCCCTCTCTCATCCCTACCCTCTCCTCATCCCTATCACTCCCTCATCCCTACCCTCTCCTCCCTATCCCATCCCTCTCCTCATCCCTACCTCTCCTCCTCATCCCTACCCTCTCCCTCATCCCTACTCCTCATCCCTACCCTCTCCTCATCCTATCACTCCTCATCCCTACCCTCTCCTCACCCTATCACTCCTCATCCCTACCCTCTCCTCATCCCTACCCTCTCCCTGCCCCTATCATCCTCATCCCTACCCTCTCATCCACCTCTCCTCATCCCTACCCTCTCCTCATCCCTACCCTCTCTCATCCCTACTCCTCTCCTCACCCTATCACTCCTCATCCCTACCCTCTCCTCACCCTATCCCTCCCTCATCCCTACCCTCTCCTCATCCCTACCCTCTCCTCACCCTATCCTCATCCCTACCCTCTCCTCATCCCTACCCTCTCCTCATCCCTACCCCTCCTCACCCTATCACTCCTCATCCCTACTCCTCTCCTCATCCCTACCCTCTCCTCATCCCTACCCTCTCCTCACCCTATCACTCCTCATCCCTACTCCTCTCCTCATCCCTACCCCTCTCCTCATCCCTATCCTCTCCTCATCCCTACCCTCTCCTCTCCTCACTCTATCACCCTCATCCCTACCCTCTCCTCATCCCTATTCTCTCCTCATCCCTATCCTCTCCTCATCCCTACCCTCTCCTCATCCCTACCCTCTCCTCATCCCTACCCTCTCCTCACCCTATCACTCCTCATCCCTACCCTCTCCTCATCCCTACCCTCTCCTCATCCCTACCCTCTCCTCATCCCTATCACTCCTCATCCCTACCTCTCCTCACCCTCCTCATCCCTACCCTCTCCTCATCCCTACCCTCTCCTCTCATCCCTACCCTCTCCTCATCCCTACCCTCATCCTCACCCTATCACCTCATCCCTACCCTCTCTCCTCATCCCTACCCTCTCCTCATCCCTACCCTCTCCTCACCCTATCACTCCTCATCCCTACCCTCTCCTCATCCCTACCCTCTCCTCATCCCTACTCCTCCCATCCCTACCCTCTCCTCAACCTATCCTCTCCTCATCCCTACCCTCTCCTCACCCTCATCCCTACCTCCTCATCCCTACCCTCTCTCATCCCTACCCTCTCATCCTCATCCCTACCCTCTCCTCATCCCTACCCTCTCTCCTCATCCCTACCCTCTCCTCATCCCTACCCTCTCTCCTCATCCCTACCCTCCCTCATCCCTACCCTCTCCTCACCCTATCACCCTCATCCCTACCCTCTCCTCATCCCTATCCCTCTCCTCATCCCTACCCTCTCCTCATCCCTACCCTCTCCTCATCCCTACCCTCTCCTCACCCTATCACTCCTCATCCCTACCCACTCCTCATCCCTACCCTCTCCTCATCCCTACCCTCCTCATCCCTACCCTCTCCTCATCCCTACCCTCTCCTCATCCCTATCACTCCTCATCCCTACCCTCCTCATCCCTACCCTCTCCTCATCCCTACCCTCCTCATCCCTACCCTCTCCTCATCCCTACCCTCTCTCACCCTATCACTCCTCATCCCTACCCTCTCTCCCATCCCTACCCTCTCCTCTCTCATCCCTACCTACTCCTCATCCCTACCCTCTCCTCATCCCTATCACTCCTCATCCCTACCCTCTCCTCATCCCTATCCTCCTCATCCCTACCCTCTCCTCATCCCTATCACTCTCTCATCCCTACCCTCTCCTCATCCCTACCCTCCTCATCCCTACCCTCTCTCACCCTATCACTCCTCATCCCTACCCTCTCCTCATCCCTACCTCTCCTCATCCCTACCCTCTCCTCATCCCTACCCTCTCCTCACCCTATCCTCCTCATCCCTACCCATCACCCTCATCCCTACCCTCTCCTCACCCATCACTCCTCATCCCTACCCTCCTCATCCCTACACCCTCTCCTCACTCTCATCCCTACCCTCTCCTCATCCACCCTCCTCATCCCTACCCACTCCTCATCCCTACCCTCTCCTCATCCCTACCCTCTCACTCACTCCTCATCCCTACCCTCTCCTCATCCCTACCTCTCCTCATCCCTACCCTCTCCTCACCCTATCACTCCCTCATCCCTACCCTCTCCTCATCCCTGCCCTCTCCTCATCCCTACCCTCTCCTCCCTACCCTCACTCATCCCTCTTCCCTCCTCATCCCTACCCTCCTCCTCCCTATCCTCCTCATCCTACCTCTCCTCAGCCTCTCCTCCTCATCCCTACCCTCTCCTCATCCCTACCCTCTCCCTCAGCCTATCCTCCTCATCCCTACTCCCTCTCCTCACCCTATCACTCCTCATCCCTACCCTCTCCTCATCCCCATCCCTACCCTCTCCTCATCCCTACCCTCTCCTCATCCCTATCACTCATCCCTCCTCTCCTACCCTCCTCCTCATCCCTACCCTCTCCTCATCCCTACCCTCTCCTCATCCCTATCACTCCTCATCCCTACCCACTCTCATCCCTACCCTCTCCTCACCTCATCCCTACCCTCTCCTCATCCCTACCCTCTCCTCATCCCTATCCCTCTCCTCATCCCTACACCTCCTCCTCATCCCTACCCTCCTCCTTACCCTACTCCCTCCTCATCCCTACCCTCTCCCTCATCCCTACCCTCTCCTCAACTCCCTACCCTCATCACTCACACCCTACTCACTCCTCATCCCTACCTCTCCTCCTCTCTACCTCTCCTCATCCCTACCCCCTCTCCTCATCCCTACCCTCCTCCTCAATCCCTATCACTCCTCATCCCTACCCTCTCCTCCCTATCCTCCTCATCCCTACCACTCTCCTCATCCCTACTCCTCTCTCTCCTTATCCCTACCCTCTCCTCCCTGTCCTCCTCATCCCTACCCTCTCCTCATCCCTACATCCCTGCACTCCTCACTCCCTACCCTCCTCCTCATCTTTCTAACTCTCCTCATCCCTACTCCCTCTCCTCACCCCTACCTCCTCCTCATCCTCCTACCCTCTCCTCCATCCCTACCACTCCTCATCCCTACCCTCTCCTCATCCCTACCTCTCCTCATCCCTACCCTCCTCATCCCTACCCTCTCCTCCTATCCTCCTCAGCCCTACCCTCTCCTCACCTCTCCTCCCTCCCTCCCTACCCTCTCCTCACCCTATCACTCCTCATCCCTACCCTCTCCCTCATCCCTACCCTCTCCTCATCCCTACCTCTCCTCATCCCCTACCCTCTCCTCATCCTCACCCTATCCTACCTCCTCCTCATCCCTACCCTCACTCCTCCCATCCCTATCCTCTCCTCATCCCCACCCTATCCCTCATCCCTGCCTACCCTCTCCTCATCCCTATCCTCTCCTCATCCCTTACCCTCTCCTCACCCTACCCTCTCTCTCACCCTATCACTCCTCATCCCTACCCTCTTTCTCACCCCCCCCTCCTCATCCCTACCCTCTCCTCACCCTATCACACTCCTCATCCCTACCCTCTCCTCACCCTATCCTCCCTCATCCCTACCCTCTCCTCATCCCTACCCTCTCCTCATCCCTCCTCCTCCTCATCCCTACCACTCTCCTCAGCCTATCACTCTCCCTCTAATCCCTACCCTCTCCTCAAATATCTCTCCTCATCCCTGCCTCTCATCCTCACTGCCTCTCCTCATCCCTACCCTCATCCTCCTACCCTGTAATCATCCCTACCCTCTCCCTCACCCATCACTCCTCATCCCACCCTCCTCTCCCTCATCCCTACCCTCTCCTCACCCTATCACCTCCTCATCCCTACCTCTCTCATCCTCCTATCCCTCATCCCTACCCTCTCTCCCTCATCCCTACCTCCTCTCCTCATCCCTACCTCTGCATCCCTATCTCTCCTCATCCCTAATCCTCTCCTCATCCCTACCCTCTCCTTAATTCTATCAATTTTCATCCCTAATTCTCTCATCCCTACTCCTCTCCTCCATCCCTACTCTCTCCTTTCATCCCTATACCCTCTCCTCTGTCCCTACTCCTCATCTACACCCTACTCCTCTCTCTCCCTTACATCCCTCTCTCATCCCTGCCCTCTCCTCATCCCTACCCACTCTCCTCCCAGCTCCCTACCCTCTCACTCACCCCTACTCCTCCCTCATCCCTACTCCTCTCCTCCCATCACTCCTATCCTCTCCTCATCCCTACCCTCCTCCTCACCCTATCACTCCTCATCCCTACCCTCTCCTCATCCACTACCCCACATCCCTACCCACTCTCATCCCTACCCTCTCCTCAACCCTCTACTCCTCCCTCATCCCTACCCTCTCCTCCACCCTACTCCCTCCTCCTCTTGTCCCTGCCCATCCTCATCCCTACCCTCTCCTCAACCTATCACTCCTCCATCCCTGCCCTCCCTCCTCATCCCCTCACCCTCTCCTCACCTACTCCACTCCTCATCCTCCTACCCCACTCTCCCTCATCCCTACACAATCTCAACCCTGCCACTCCCTCATCTCCTGCACCCTCTCACTCTCATCCCTACCTCTCTCACTCAATCCCTATCACTCCTCCCATCCCTACCTCTCTTCACTCATCCCTAATCCTCTCTCCTCATCCCTACCCTCTCCTCTATCCCTACTCCTCTCTCATCCCTACCCTCTCCTCCACCCTAAATTCACTCCTCATCCCT
The DNA here is from genome assembly GCA_030435695.1 of Brachymystax lenok tsinlingensis. Classification (NCBI taxonomy): domain Eukaryota; kingdom Metazoa; phylum Chordata; class Actinopteri; order Salmoniformes; family Salmonidae; genus Brachymystax; species Brachymystax lenok. Next base: position 28,516,344 of record CM059797.1, on the reverse strand, counting down.
ACCCTCCTCCTCTAATCAGTCTCTACTCCTCTCTCCTCCCTACCTCTCCTCACCCTATCACAATCCACTCATCCCTACCCTCTCCTCATCCCTATCCACTCCTCATCCCTTTGCACTCCTCTGATGTCCATGCCCTCTCTCTTCCCTATCACTTCTCTCATCCCTACCCTCTCCTCATCCCTATAACTCCTCATCCCTACCCCCACTCCCTCATCCCTACCCTCTCCTCACCCTATCACTCCTCATCCCTACCCTCTCCTCACCCTATCACTCCTCATCCCTACCCTCCCTCATCCCTACCCTCTCCTCACCCTAATCTCACTCCTCATCCCTACCCTCCTAATCATCCCTACCCTCTCTCCTCACCTATCACCCCTCATCCCTACCACTCTCCTCACCCTATCCTCCCTCATCCCTGACCCTCTCCTCCATCCCCTACCCTCCATCCTACACCCTACTACACTCTCCTCATCCCTACCCCTCCTCCCTCACCCTCTCTATCCTCCCTACCCTCTAATCATCCCTACCCTACCTATCCTCCCTCATCCCTACCTCTCCTCATCTACCTCTCCTCAACCTATCACTCCTCATCCCTACCCTCTCCTCACTCTATCCTCCCATCCCTACCCTCTCCTCATCCCTACCTCTCCTCACCCTATCACTCCTCATCCCCCTATCCCTCTCCTCCATCCCTACCCTCTCCTCACCCTATCATCCCTACCCTCTCCTCCTCATCCTCCTACCCCTCTCCTCATGCTATCTCTCCTCATCCCTACCCACTCTCCTCATCCCTACCCACTCCTCATCTGCCCCTCTCTCTCACCCCTATCCCACTCCTCATCCCTACCCTCTCCTCATCCCTACCCTCGTCCTGCCTGTATCGTCCTACCCTCCTCATCCTATCACTCCTCCTCCCTACCCTCTCCTCATCCCTACCCTCTCTTGTCCCTACCCTCTCCTTGCCTATCATCCTCATCCCTACCCTCTCACTCACTCCCTCATCCCTGCCTCTCCTCATCCCTACCACTCTCCTCACCCTATCCTCATCCCTACCTCCTCATCCCTACCCTCTCCTCATCCCTAATCCCTCTCCTCATCCCTATCACTCCTCATCCCTGGCCTCTCCTCATCCCTATCCCTGCCTCCTCATCCCTACCCTCTCCTCACCCTATGCCTCCTCATCCCCACCCTCTCCTCCATCCCTACCCTCCTCTCATCCCTACCCTCTCACTCTCATCCCTAATCCCTCCTCCTCATCCCTATCCCTCTCCTCATCCCTACCCTCCTCAATCCCTATCACTCCTCCATCCCTAATTCCCTCCCCATCACTACTCCCATCCCTACCCTCTCCTCATCCCACACCCTCTCCTCCCTATCCCTCACTCCTCATCCCTTACCCTCTCTCCCTCACTTATCACTCTCATCCCTACACTCTCCTCATCCCTACCCTCTCCTCTCCCTACCCTATCACTCCTCATCCCTACTCACTCCTCCTCATCCCTACCCCATCCTCACCCTATGCTCATCAGCCTACCCTCTCCTCACCCATCACTCCTCATCCCTACCCTCTCCTCACCCTATCACTCCCTCCTCTCCTCATCCCTACCCTCTCCTCATCCCTACCCCTCTCCTCATCCCTACCCCCTCCTCAGCCCCTACCCTCTCCTCACCCTATCCTCCTCATCCCTACCCTCTCCTCATCCCTACCCTCTCATATCCCTACCCACTCCTCATCCCTACCCTCTCCTCCCACCTTCTATCACTCCTCATCCCTACCTCTCTCTCACCCTATCCTCCTCATCCTTACCACTCTCCTCATCCCTACCCTCTCCTCCTCCCAATACCATCTCTCCTCATCCCTACCCTCTCCTCAGCCCTAACCCTGTCCTCTACATCCCTACTCTCTCTCTCCTCACCCCTATCACTTTACCCTCATCCCTAACCTATCTCTCCTCATCCCTACCCTCTCCTCATCCCTGCCACATGCCACTTCTCCTCACCCTATCACTCCTCATCCCTACCCTCTCCTCACCCTATCACTCCTCCCATCTCCTACCCTCTCCTCAATCCCTATCCTCTCTCTCAATTCCCTACCCTCTCTCTCATCTCCTACCTCTCCTCCATCCCTACCCTCTCCTCATCCCTACCTGTCCTCAGGTCCCTACCCTCTCCTCTCACCCTATCACTCCTCATCCCTACTCCTCTCCTCATCCCTACCCTCTCTCTCATCCCTACCCTCTCCTCACCCCTCTCCTCCTCCATCCCTACCCTCTCCATCATGTCCCTATCCTCTCCTTATCCCTACCCTCTCCCTCCTCATCCCTATCCCTCTCATCCCTACCCTCTCCTCACTCCCTACCCCACCATCCCTACCCTCTCCTCATCCCTACCCTCTCCTCACCCTATCACTCTCCTCATCCCTTTACCCCTATCACTCTCCTCTGTCCCTATCACTCCTCATCCCTACTCCTCCTCATCCCTACCCTCTCCTCCATCCCTATCCTCTCCATCCTCCCTACACCCTCTCCCTCATCCCTCACCCTCTCCTCTCATCCCTACCCTCTCCTCACCTGTCCTCCTCCATCCCTACCCTCTCCTCATCCCTATCCTCTCCCTCATCCCTAACCCTCTCCTCCCTTTCCTATCCACCTCCATTCCCTACCCTCTCACTCATCCCTACTCCACTACCTCATCCTACCCTCTCCCCTCATCCCTACCTCCTCACCTATCCTCCCCTCATCCCTACCACTCCTCATCCCTAACCTCTCTCCTCATCCCTACCCCACTCTCCTCCCATCCCTACCTCTCTCCTCATCCCTACTCTCCTCACTCCCTACCCTCTCTCCTCATCCCTATCCCTCTCCTTCCTCCCTGCCCTCATCCTACACCCTATCACTCCTCATCCCTACCCTCTCCTCACTCCCATCCTCATCCCTACCCTCTCCATCATCTCCTGCCTCTCCTCATCCCTGTCCTCCTCATCCCTTTGCCTCTCCTGTCATCCCCTATCCCATCCCTCTCTCCTCATCCCTTTACCCTCTCCTTCATCCCTATCCACTCCTCAATCCCTACCCTCTCTCCTCGTCCCATAATTTCCTCCTCATCCCTGCCTCTCCTCAGCTTTCTATCCACTCTCTCATCCCTGCCCTCTCCTTCATCCTCTATGTCCACACCTTTCTCTCATTCCCTAATTCCCTCTCCTCATATCCCTACCCTTCTCCTCCTCCCTATCACTCCCTCCTCCCACTCCTCATCCCTACTCCTCTCCCTCACCCCTATCACTCCTCATCCCTACCCTCTCCTCATCCCTACTCCTCTCCTCCTCATCCCTCACCCTACATCCCTACCTCTCATCCACTCTATCTCCTCATCCCTACCCTCTCCTCATCCCTATCTCTCCTCATCCCTAGCTCCTCTCCCTCATCCTCACTCTCATCCCTACCCTATCTACTCCTCATCTGCCTACCCTGCTCCTCATCCCTACTCCACTTCTCATCCCTACCCTCTCCTCCACCCTAATATCCTCCTCATCCCTACTCCTCTCTCTCACCCTATCACTCTCATCCTTACTACCCTCTCCTCATCCCTACCCTCTCCCTCATCCCTAATTCCCCTCCTCCCTCAGCCCTATCACTCCTCATCCCTACCCTCTCCTCATCCCTACCCTCTCTCTGCTCCCTACCCTCTCCTCATATCCCTACCCCATCTCTCCACTCCTCATCCTCCTACCCTCTCCTCATCCCTATCCTCTCCTCATCCCTACCCTCTCCCTCAATTCCTATCACTCCTCATCCCTACCCTCTCCCCTCATCCCTACCCCCATCCCTACCCCTTCCTCCATCCCTACCCTCTCCTCAGCCCTATCACTCCCTCATCCCTAAATTCCTCTCCTCACCCTATCACTCCCTCATCACATCCCTACTCCTCTCCTCGTCCCTGTCACTCCTCTCATCCTGGCCTCTCTCACCCTATCACTCCTCATCCCCCCTACCCACTCTCCATCCCTACCCTCTCCTCTTGTCCTATCACTCCCTCATCCCTACCCTCTCCTCAACCTATCACTCCTCATCCCTACCTCTCTCCTCAACCTATCACTCCTCATTTCCTACCCTCTCCTCATCCCTGCCCTCTCTCCTCACCTATCACTCCTCATCCCTACCCACTGTAATCATCCCTCACCACCCTCATCAACACCCTCTCCTCACCCTATCCTCCTCAGTCCCTACCCTCTCCTCATATCCCTACCCTCCCCCATCCCTACCCTCTCCTCCCTCATCACTCCTCATCCCTAACCCTCTCATCCTTGCTCCTATCCCTCTCCTTATCCCTTCCCTCTCCTCATCCCTACCCTCTCCTCATCCCTACCTCTCTCCTTTTGCCTATCCAATCCTCATCCCTACCCTCTCCTCATCCCTACCCTCTCCTCCCTATCCTCCTCATCCTCCTCCTCATCCCTACCCTCATGTCCCTCATCCCTACCCACTCCTCCATCCCTACCTCTCCTCACCCTATCACTCCTCATCCCTACCCTCTCCTCCCATCCTCCTACCCTCTCCTCATCCCCCTACCCTCTCCTCACCCTCTCCTCTCTCCATCCCTACTCCCTCTCCTCATCCCTATCCTCTCCCTCTTGTCCTACCCTCTCCCTCACCCTATCACTCCTCCCATCCCTACCCTCTCCTCCTCCACTACCCCCACATCCCTACCCACTCCTCATCCCTACCCCGTCTCCTCACCCTATCACTCCTCATCCCTACCCTCTCCCTCACCTACTCACTCCTTCTCATCCCTACCCTCCTCATCCCTACCCTCTCCTCAGCCTATCTACTCTCCTCATCCCTACCCTCTCTCACCCTATCTCTCCTCATCCCTACCCTCTCCTCATCCCTCTCCTCCTCCTCCATCCCTACACTCTCCTGCCCATCACCTACACTCTCCTCACCCTATCACTCCCTCATCCCTACCCTCTCCTCATCCCTACCCTCTCCTCACCCCTATCACTCCTCTCATCCCTACCCTCTCCTCATCCCCCTACCCTCTCCTCCATCCCTACACCCTCTCTCTCCAGCCCTACCCACTCCTCATCCCTTAACCCTCCTCCTCACCCTATCACTCCTCATCCCTACTCACTCTCCTCATCTCTACCCTCTCTCTCCATCCCTACCCTCCTCCTCCTTTACTCACTCTCTCATCCCTATCCCTCTCCTCATCCCTATCCTCTCCTCATCCCTACCCTCTCCTCCACCCTATTCACTCCTCATCCCTTACCCTCTCCTCACCCTATCCTCCTCATCCCTACCCTCCTAATCCCATCCCATGCCCTCTCCCTTCAACCCTAATACCCTCATCCCACCCTCCTCATCCCCTACCCTCTCCTCACCCTATCACTCCTCATCCCTACCCTCACTCATCCCTACCCTCTCTCCTCATCTATCACTCCCTCATCCCTACCCTCTCCTAAATCATCCCTACCCTGCCTCTCCTCACCCCTATCACCCACTCATCTCCCTCACCCTCTCACCCTCATCCCTACTCACTCTCTCATCCCTACCCTCTCCTCATCCCTACCCTCCTCAATCCCTGCCCTCCCTCCTCATCCCTACCTACCCTCTAATCCTCTGTCCCTACCCTCTCCTCCCCACCTAATCACTCCTCTCATCCCTACCCTCTCTCACCTGATCAATCCTCATCCCTACTCCTCTCCTCATCCCTAATCACTCCTCATCCCTACCCTCTTCTCATCACCTACCCTCCTCAACCTATCACTCCTCATCCCTACACTCCTCCACTCTACTCCTCATCCCACCCTTTATCTCTTCTCTCATCCCTACTCCTTCTCCTCACCCTATCACTCCCTCACATCCCTACCCTCTCCTCATCCCTACCTCTCTCACCTCACCCTATCCTCCTCATCCCTACCCTCTCCTCACCCCTACTCACTCCCTCATCCCTACCCTCTCGGGCGGACACTCTCCATCCCTACCCTCTCCTTGCCCTATCACTCCTCATCCCTACCCTCTCTCCTCATCCTACCCACTCCTCATCCCTTTACCCTCTCTCACCCTATCACTCCTCATCCCCTACACTCCTAGTCATCTCCTACCCTCTCCTCACTATCCCTGCCCTCTCCTCACATCCCTACCTACCCTCCTCACCCTATCACTCCTCATCCCTACCCTCTCCTCATCCCTACTCCTCTCCTCATCCCTATCCCTCTCCTCACCCTATCCCACTCCAATCATCCCTACCCTCTCCTCACCTCAATCCTCCTCATCCCTATCCCTCTCCTCATCCCTACCCTCTCCTCTGTCCCTATCTCATCCACCCTCTCCCTCATCCCTTTAACCCTCTCATCACTCTATCCCTATCCTTCTCCTCCTATCACTCCTCGACCTGCCATATCAGTCTGCCTCTCCTCTTTACCCTCCTCCTCCCCCTATACATCCTCATCCCTACCTACTCTCCTTTCTATCCCTATCACTTCCTTCATCCCTACCTCTCCTCATCCCTACTCCTCTCCTCATCCCTCTCATCCCCCTCCTCCATCCCTGCCCTCCTCCTCCTATCCTCCTCATCCTACCCTCTCCTCCTCCCTACCCTCCTCATCCCTACCCTCCTCCTCACCCTATCCTCCTCCCATCCCTTACCCTCTCCTCATCCCTATCCTCTCTCCCATCCCTTATCCCTCTCCTCCACCCTATCACTCCTCATCCCTACCCTCTCCTCATGTCCCTACCCTCTCCTCATCCTATGCTCCTCATCCCTACCCTCTCCTCCTATCCTATCATCCCTACCTCTCTCCATCCCTACCCTCTCCTCCTCATACCAATTCCATCCTCCTCCCACCACCCTCTCTCTCATCCCTACCCTCTCCTCATCCCTATCACTCCTCACTTATCCCTACCCTCTCCTCACCCTATCACACTCCCTCCCATCCCTACCCTCTCCTCTACATCCCTACCTCTCCTCAACCCACTCCCCACATCCCTACCCACTCCCTCATCCCTACTCCTCTCCCTCACCCTATCACTCCCTCCATCCCTACCCTCTCCTCATCCCTATCACTCCCCTCATCCTTACCCTCTCCTCATCCCTACCCTCTCCTCCTCCCTACCCTCCTCATCCCTACCCTCTCACTCCAGCCCTATCACTCCTCATCCCTTCACCCTCTCCTCATCCCTACCCTCACTCCTCATCCCTACCCTCTCCTCATCCCTACCCACTCCCTCATCCCCTACCCTCTCCTCATCCCCCTACCCTCTAATCAACTATACCCACTCCCTCATCCCTACCCTCTCTCTCCCTATCACTCCTCATCCCTACCCTCTCTCCTCATCCCTATCCCTCTCCTCACACGTCCCTACCCTCCTCTCTAAATCCCTACTCCCTCCTCTCAACCCTATCACTGCCCTCTCCTCATCCTACCCACTCATCATCCCCACTGCCCTCTCCTCAATCCCTATCACTCCCTCATCCCTACCCTCTCCTCATCCCTGCCACTCTCCTCATCCCCTACCCTCTCCTCATCCCTATCATCTCCTCATCCCTATCACTCCTCCCATCCCTACCCTCTCCTCCTCCCTATCCTCTCCTCCACCCTCACCCTCTCCTCATCCCTACCCTCTCCTCAATCCCTGCTCCTCATCCCTACCTCCTCTCCTCATCCCTACCCTCACTCCTCCATCCCTTTATCCACTCTCATCCCTACCCTCCTAATCATCCCTCACCCCTATCATCCTCATCCCTATCCCTTACTCCTTTCATCCCTACCCTCTCACTCATCCCTACCCTCTCAACTCCATCCCTACCCTCTCCTCTCATCTCCTACCCTCTCTCCTCTCTATCCCTACCCTCTCCTCAAGCCCTATCACTTCCTCATCCCTACCCTCTCCTCATCCCTACCCCCATCCCTGATCTCCTCCTCATCCCTACCTCTCCTCCACTCCTATTGCACTCCTCATCCCTACCCCTCTCCTCATCCCTATCACTCTTCTCATCCCTACCCTCTCCCTCATCCCTACCCTCTCCCTCATCCCTACCCTCTCCTCATCCCTTTACCCTCTCTCCTCAGCCCTACCCATCTCCTCCCATCCCTACCTCTCTCCTCACCCTATCACTCCTCATCCCTACCCTCTCACCACCCTATCCTCCTCATCCCTACCCTCTCCCTCTATCCCTATCCCTAATCTCTCTCCTCAATCTCCTACTCACTCCTCATCCCTACTCCTCTCCTCACCCTATCCTCATCCCTTTACCCTCTCCTCACTTACCCTAATTCTCTCCTCATCCCTTTATCCCTCTCTCAGCCTACTCCTCCTCCCATCCCTATCACTCCTCATCCCTACCCTCTCCTCATCCCTACCCTCTCCTTGCCTATCTCCTCATCCCTACCCTCTCCTCAACCTATCCTCCTCATCCCTACCCTCTCCTCACCCTATCACTCCTCATCCCTACCCTCCTATTCCCTGCTTATCCCTACCCTATCCTCCTCCCTGCCATATCCTCATCCCTACCCTCTCCTCACCCTATCACTCCTCATCCCTACCCTCTCCTCATCCCTATCACTCCTCATCCCTACCCTCTCCTCACCCTATCACTCCCTCATCCCTACCCTCTCTAATCATCCCTACCCTCCTCTCTCACTATCCTGCACCCTCTCCTCCACCCCTATCCTCTCCTCATCCCTACCCTCTCCTCATCCCTACCCTCTTCTCATTCCCTACCCTATCATCCTCACCCAATCCTCCTCATCCCTATCCCTCTCCTCATCCCTACCCTCTCCTCACCCTATCACTCCTCATCCCTACCCTCTCCTCATCCCTACCCTCTCCTCATTCCCTACTCTCCTGTATACTATCTTCCTCATCCCTACCCTCTCCTCACCCTACCCTCTCTCCCATCCCTACCCACTCCTCATCCCTACCCTCTCCTCATCACTGCCTATCACTCCTCATTCCCTCACATCCCTCCTCCTCATCCCTATCCTCATCTGCCTCACCTTACACTATCACTCTCCTCATCCCTACCCTCTCCTCACCCTATCCCAGGCTCCTCATCCCTACCCTCACTCCTCATCCCTACCCTCTCCTGCATCCCTATCACTCCTCATCCCTACCCTCTCCTCCAACCTATCACTCCTCATCCCTACCCTCTCCTCACACCCTATCCTCCCTCATTCCTACCCTCTCCTCATCCCTACCCTCTCCTCATCCCTATCACTCACTCATCCCTACCCTCTCCTATCATCCCTACCCTCTCCTCATCCTATCACTCCTCTTCCCTACCCTCTCCTCCTCACTCACCCATCACTCCACTCCTCATCCCTACCCTCTCCTCCCATCCCTATCACTCCTCATCCCTACCACTCTCCTCACCCTACCTCATATCCTGTGTCCCTGCCCTGCACATCTCCTCACCCTATCACTCCTGAGGACATCTCCTCATCTGCCTGGCATATCCTTCCTACCCCACTCCTCCTGTCCCTGCCTCTCCTCAGCTGCCCTACCCTCAATTCTACCTCTCCTCCCTAATCCTCCTCATCCCTAATGCCCTCTCCTCATCCCTACCCCATCCCTACCACTCCACTCATCCCTCACCCTCTCCTCATCCCTACCCCCTCCTTCAATCTGCACTCTCCTCCCTACCCTCCTCCTCACCCTATCACCTCCTCATCCTACCCTCTCCTCCCTCTCCTCCACCCTATCACTCCTCATCCTTACCCTCTCCTCATCCCTACCTCTCATCCCTACCCTCTCCTCTCATCCCTACCCTCCTCATCAGCCCTACCATCCTCTCCCCTCACCTATCACTCCTCATCCCTCACCCTCTCCTCCTCCCTGTTACCTCTCCATACCCTACCCACTCCTCATCCCTATACCCTCTCCTCACCCTATCACTCCTCATCCCTGCCCTCTCCTCACCCTATCACTCCTCATCCCTACCTCTCTCCTCATCCCTACCCTCTCCTGCTATCTCATCCTACCCTCACTCCTCATCCCTATCCCTCTCATCCTCCTACCCTCTCCTCACATCCCTACCCTCTCCTCACCCTCTCACTCCTCATCCCTACCCTCTCCTCCTCACACTGCCCCACATCCCTACCCACTCCTCATCCCTACCAGTCTCCTTACCCACCCTATCACTCCTCATCCCTACCCTCTCCTCACCCTACTCACTCCTCACTCCCTACCCTCTCCTCATCCCCACCCTCTCACTCATCCCTACCCTCTCCTCCATCCCTACTCCCTCCCTCTCCTCATCCCTACCCTCTCCTCCACCCTATCCTCCTCATCCCTATCCCTACTCTCATCCCTACCCCATCTCACCCTCCTCATCCCTACCCTCTCTCCTCATCCCTACCCTCTCCCTCATCCCTACCCTCTCCTCACCCTAATGCTCCTCATCCCTACCCTCTCCTCCCATCCCTACCCTCTCCTCACCCTATCACTCCTCATCCCTACCCTCTCCTCATCCCTACCCTCTCCTCCCCTATCCTCCTCATCCCTACCCTCTCCTCAGCCTACCCACTCCTCATCCCTACCACTCTCCCTCACCCTATCACTCCTCATCCCTACCCTCCTAACCCTATCCTCATCCCTACCCTCTGCATCCCTATCTCCTCCTCATCCTCATCTACCCTCTCCTCACCCCTATCACTCCTCATCCCTACCCTACTCCCTCATCCCTATCACTCTCCTCATCCCTACCCTCTCCTCACTATCACTCTCCTCATCCCTACCTCTCTCCTCACCCTATCACTCTCCTCCCTACCCTCTCTCCTATCACTCTCATCCCTACCCTCTCCTCCTCATCCCTACCTCTCCTCACCCTATCACTCCCTCATCCCTACCCTCTCCTCATCCCTATCCTCTCCTCATCCCTACCCTCTCCTCATCTCTCATCCTCTGATCCCTACCCTCTCCTCATCCCTACCCTCTCCTCTCCTCATCCCTCCTCATCCCTATCCTCATATCCTCATCCCTCTCTTCTTCTCCTCATCCTCTCTTATCCCTCATCCTCCTACCCTATCCTCTCATCCCTACCCTCTCCTCATCCTCCTCTTCTCATCCTACTCCTCTCCTATCCTCATCCCTACCCTCTCCTCATCCCTTCTCCTCCTCTATCCTCATCCCTCCTCATCCCTCCTCCTCCTCATCCCTCCTCTCCCTACCCTCTCCTCTCCTCATCCCTACCCTCTCCTCTACCCTCATCCTCATATCCTCCTCTTTCATCCTAATCTCATCCCTACCTCTCCTCATCCCTACCCTCTCCTCATCCCTACCCTCCTCCTCTCTCCTACCCTCTCATCCTTCCTCCTCCTACCCTCTCCTCACCCATCCCTCCCTCATCCTATCTCCTCATCCCTATCTCCTCATCCTATCCTCATCAATTCTCTCCTCATCCCTACCCTCCTCCCATACCCTCTCCTCACTCCTCTCCTCTATCTCTATCCTCCTCTATCTCATCCATCCCTATCTCCTCATATCCTCCTCATCCTCTCTCATCCCTACCTCTCTCCTCCCTATCTCATCCTCTATCCTCATCTCTCCTCCATCCCTATCTACCCTATCATCCCTACCTCTCATCCTTATCTCCTCATCCCTCCTCTATCTCTCATCTCCCTACCCTCTCTCCTCTCTATCCTATCTCCTATCTCCTCTCCTCACCTCTCATCTCCTCATCCTGCATCCTCATCCTCTCATCCTCTCATCCTCCTCATCCTACCCTCTCCTCTCCTCCTCCTCTCTCCTCCTATCTCCTCATCCCTCCTCATCACTACCCTCCTCCTCTACCTATCACTCCTCATCC